>JACBKR010002175.1:0-36679 GCA_014218235.1 Colocasia esculenta
GTTGTATTCCTATTATGTGTGATAACACTAATGCAATCATTTGTCTAAAAACCCAATTCAGCATTCACGAACAAAACACATTGAAATAAGACACCATTTTCTAAGAGATGAGGTTGCTAAGAATATTTTGAACTTCAGTTTATTGAAACAGAAAAACAAGTTGCAGATATTTTCACTAAGCCTCTTCCAGAAAATAATTTTCATCTTAAGGAGAGAGCTTGGTTTGTGCAAACTTCCACATGCTTAATGTAACATCGCACGTTTTTCGGATCCTCGTGGATCCCTTGTTTAGTGGTTGTGGTGGCCAGTGTGTGGCCAATGTGGTGTGTTATAGGTGTGTATGCAGGTTTTCCGGCCTTAGTGGGCCGATAGTTCGGGCCCATAGGACTCACAAGTTTCACGGTTTGTGAACGCGACAACAAGGGGCATCGCGTTCTGAACGCGACAGTCCTGTATGTCGCGTTCCTGTTGCCGCTGCTGAGCAGTCATCGTCTGTATGCGCACCGTGTGTTTGCACGCTGGGCGGATGCAGACGCCATCTTTGAGAAGGCGACACCCAGAACCGCCGCATTCAGGTCGCGACGGAGGGGTACGTCGCGTTCCCAACCGCTGTGCATTTTTATGTTGTTTTGGCCAAGCAGAGATACAACCAGTTCTACTCGGCCAGGAGAAGGAGCTGTGGCGATTTTCGGGGCGATTCAACGGGTTGAAGGTGTTTTTGGCGTATTCTCGCTGCGAGGACCTTGCATGGAACGGGGGAAACGCCGGGTATTCGTTGTTCTTCGCGTTCTTCGCAAAGGTAGGGGAATTCTACTCGTTTTACACCATAAGATTGCATGATTTGCATGTGTGGATGGTTACTTGGCTTTAAAACATTAGATAACCATGATAGGGCATTCATTAAAGCATGAAAATTGAGAATTAAACGTGGTTTGTGTGGTATGGGGTGGTGATCCGAGTGAGCAATCCGGATTAGGGTTTTTGCCTGTGAAGGCAACAAAGCCCCCTGTCGCGTTTAGAATGCGACAGGCCGACCCGTCGCGTTCAGGTTATGAACGCGACATATCGTTGTGTCGTGTTCTGAAGGAGACACTGCCCCACGTCACGACCTCAGCCGAGGGGTCATCTTGCACATGGTTTACATGGCAGAATTTCCCGTTTATTGGTATTTTATGTGTCTGATAAGTATGAGAGTTGCATTAACACCTGTAACGCTCTGTGCGGATGTTGTTTACGAGGCTAGCGTTCTGTTTACGAGGCTAGAAAGTGGTTTATGTGATTGGCGTGGTGTCCACGCGATTAGTGTTACGCGTTCACGTGGTTGACATGAGATTTCATGTGGGTTGTGCGTGTGCACATGGTTTGTGTGTGCTGGCGAGTAGTACGACGCCTACCGTGGTTACCTCTTTGTTGGGTGCCCCAAGTTCTGTGTGAGCTAGGCTTGTGCTCGGGGCTTGTCCCGGTACTTGTGTACCGTCGAGGTCTGTGTCGTCTATCCTGGACACCCTCACTCCGTTGCTTGAGTTGTACGTCCAGCTGAGGGAAAGACGATAGTGGGATAGCGACTTGTGTTGTTTGTTGTTTGTCGCTTGTAGCGTGCTCGTAGTTGGGGGTACGGACACTAGTAGACGTACTGGGCCCCAGCTAGTCCTATTTCTAGTGCCTCACTCTAGGGAGCTCAGGCCAGAGTCCCTAGAGGTGCCAGGCATGGGCTTGCGGCAGTGTAGTCCACAGGTGTGGTGTTGGTTGGTCTCCACAGTTGTTTGACTTGTTCTAGTGGAGCGGCAGCTGGACCTTTCGTCCGTGGCTACGAGGCTGAGAGGTAGACCTGTGCGGTTTATACGGTCAGTTGCTGGTGTCGCGAGCCAGTCTACGTGGCTCGAGTGTGGCGGACTCTACTTTTGCATGTACACCGAGTTGTGGTTTTTGCCGTTTACTTTTTAAGGTTGGTTTATGTTAATGGCAAGTGGTAAGTGGTATTTACAACTTTAATATCCTGCTTAGCTTACTCTATAATTGCTAGTGTAGCCTCCACTTTGTACTTGAGTTAGTTTTGCTCGTTTTTTGGGAGAGTTTCCCTACTGAGCTAGTGACTTGCGAGGCTCACCCCTACTCCTCCCTATAGGTGAAGGAGAGCAGGAGGTTCTCTACCATCTTCCAGTTCAGAGCCGCATCACAGCGGAGTTGGGCCAACACCTCCAGCAGTGTAGTTTCTTTTCCTGTTGTACCTCAGGGTATGCCCCAGGCTCATGTACCTTACTTGACTATTGTTGAAATTTGGCTATGTAGATCCAATTAAATATGTTGACATTGTGAATCATATATATATATATCATGTGTTCCTTTGTGTTTTCATGAACATGTGTGTGATATCCCTTGCGAGGCTACGACTCATTCGTGGGAGACGGAGTCGAGTCAAGCTCGTTACTGGGTTAACGGGTTTGAACGATTGGTCCATCACAGTTGGTATCAGAGAAAGGTCCATGTGAATATAAAGGACTGGGAAATTACGTAGCCTTATTTCTACACTAGTCCACTGCTGGTAGCTGACCCTAGTTTTGTAATGATTTGTTGGTACGTATGTGGCTGGAATGTTGTTTGTGCAGGAATTTGAGATGGCTGATAGAGGGGATTGGGGTGGGGGAGGAGATGAACCAGAAGAGTCTACCCAGTGAATGATAGAAAGGATATGGGAGAGTCTTACGGATATTCGGATGAGACTGGACCAGCAAGCACCGGTACAGCCAGCAGCAGTACCACTAGTTACAGAAGGGGCCGTACCATGACGCCAGTTCCACCACCACCAGGAGTGGAGGTACCTCTTGAGTACCGTACCACCACCACCAGTGAGGGCAGTGGAAGAGCTGATGCTGCAGGTTGAAAGATTTTTTAGATTGCAGCCGCCTACCTATACAGGTGGACCGAATCCAGACACAGCTGAGCACTGGATTCACGAGATTGAGATGTGACTATGAGGTGTCCTCCAGCGGACAGAGTAGTTTTGGCTACCTACCAGTTGTGGGGTTTTACGCAAGAATGGTGGAGGTTAAAGATGCAGACTACTTTTGCAGGCAGGACAGAGGAAACTATGACATGGCCAAAATTTCTAGACACGTTTAATGACACATTCTTCCCAATACAAGTGCAGCAAGCAAAAAGGGAGCAATTCCAGACTCTTTAACAAGGGAATTCTTCTGTTTTGGAGTATCAGATGAGCTTTATGGCACTCAGTAGATATGCGCCATATGTTGTATCAAATAATGCTATGATGGTTGAGTATTTTATCCGAGGCTTGAGGACAGAATTGCAGAATGCGGTGATACCACTTATGTGCAGGACTGTAGAGGAGGTAGCCCAGAGAGCAACCACATTGGAGAGTCCGTTCGGACTTGTCAGGTTTCAGATAGTTTTCGGCTACCTCAGCAGTCTTCGGGATCAACAAAGGAAAGGTGCTAGCGGCCAACATGTGTTCCAGCAGGGCGAGGCTATAGACCGGAGGTGGAGGAGTCTCAGCAAAGTACAGCGGCAGCCTACACTTCCACAAGGCTATAGATGTTATCATTGTGATCAGTCGGGGTATTTGATCAGCAATTGCCCCTATCCAGAGAGTATGGTACGGAAGAGGAGTACAGTAGCAGTAGCAGCAACAGCCCCAGCAGCCACCAGCAGGTCGTGGTAGAGGAGCACCACACTAGCAAGGTAGAGGCCGGGTTATGGCTATCACCCGAGCCTAGGCAGAGGCATCAAATTTGATAGAAGGTATACTACCTATCTATGACTTTTCAGCAAGAGTTTTATTTGATCCGGGTGCTTCTCATTCTTTTATTTCTGAAGAGTTTTTGGATTGTATGGTGCATCCATTAGAAGAGAAACTGTGTGAATTGGTAGTAGAGGTTCCTTCGAGTGAGTTTATGCTCACCTCATGTTACATAGATGAGGCTCCTATTGTGATTCAAGGGAATCATATGCCAGATAGATTATATGCTTTGCAATTGAGAGATTATGATATTATTTTGGGTATGGATTGGCTTGAAGCCTATGGAGCTATGGTAGATTGCAGAAAGAAGAGGGTCAGGTTTTGTCACCCCAGTGGAGTAGTATTTGAATTTCAAGGTATGCCTTTCTATACCTCTAAGTTGATAATTTCAGCAATTAGAGCTAGAAAATTGTTAAATGTGGGTGTGTGTAGCTTATTTAGCTTCAGTGAGTCTGGTAGAAACTGGTAAATCAATAGAAGTAGTTTCCAGTGGTTAGGGAATTTGCAGATGTATTTCAGATGATTTGTCAAGTTTGGCTCCACATAGAGAAGTGGACTTCACTATAGAATTACAGCCAGACACAATGCCAATTTCTAAGGCACCATATAGAATGGCCCCAGCAGAGTTGAAAGAGCTAAAGAAGAAGTTGCAAGAATTGTTAGAAAATGTTTTATCAGGCCGAGTCATTCACCCTGGGAGCTCCAGTGCTATTTGTAAGAAAGAAGATAGAAGTTTTAGAATGTGTATTGATTACAGAAAATTGAATGATGTGACCATAAAGAATAAGTACCCACTGCCAAGAATTGATGACTTGTTTGATCAGCTTCAGTCAGCTAAAGTGTTTTCTAAAATTGACTTGAGATCAGGGTACCATCAGTTAAGGATTAGAGAAGAAGATATTGATAAGACAACATTCAGAACCAGGTATGGGCATTATGAGTTTGTGGTTATGCCATTTGTGCTAACCAATGCACCAGCAACATTTATGAATTTGATGAATAGAATTTTCCATCCATATCTGGACCAGTTTATAGTGGTTTTCATAGATGACATACTGGTTTATTCAGCGTCTGAAGAGGAGCATGCAGCTCATTTGAGGTTTACATTACAGCTTTTGTGAGATAATCAGTTTATGCCAAGTTCAGTAAGTGTGAATTTTGGTTGAAAGAAATTTAGTTTTTGGGTCATGTTATTTCAGCAGAGGGAGTTGCAGTTGATCCGCTAAAGTGGAGGCAGTTATGAAGTGGGAAGCGCCAAGAACAATTACATAATTAGAAGTTTTCTGGGCCTAGTAGGTTACTACAGGCGTTTTATACAGGATTTTTCCAGAATTGCAGCACCTATGACCAGGTTTGACTAGAAAAGGTGTACCATTTGTGTGGTCAAGTGATGTCAGAAAAGTTTTATGGAATTAAAGAAAAGGCTTATAGCAACACCAATATTGACATTACCAGCAGGCAGCGGTGGTTTTCTGATTTACACAGATGCATCCAGAAGAGGGCTTGGAGTAGTACTAATGCAACATGGTAAGGTGATAGCATATGCCTCCAGGCAATTGAAGCCAGCAGAGGAGAATTACCCAACTCATGATTTGGAGTTAGCAGTAGTCGTATTTGCTTTTAAGATGTAGAGGCACTACCTATATGGTGAAAGGTTTGAAATATTCACAGATCATAAAAGTTTGAAATATACTTTTTCTCAGAAGGATTTGAATCTCCGTTAGTGTAGATGGGTAGAATATTTGAAGATTATGATTTAGTTTGGCTTACCATCCGGTAAAGCCAATGGTAGCTGATGCAGTAAGCAGGAAAGCACATTTGAGCCATATGATGATTAAAGAATGGAAACTATATGAAGAAATAGTAGAAACTTCATTATATGTTCCAAGCAGCCAGCGACGAGCAATACTAGCCAGTAGTGCTGTAGAGCCCTCTTTGTATTGGTAAATTATTGAAGCTCAAAGAACATATGGGAATTTAGCAGAGATTGTGAAAATGGAAGGTGTCACCATTGATGATAATGTGTAGTCAGGCTCAGAGGCGATTATATGTACCCGCAAAAAGAGAAGTAAAGCAAAGAGTTCTAGAAGAAGCCATAAATCTAGATATACGATTCATCCAGGTAGCACTAAATGTATCAATCTGAAAAGTATTTTTGGTGGCCGCACATGAAAAGAGAAATAGAAGAGTTCATTATAAGATGTGCAGTTTGTCAGCAATAAAGCAGAACATCAAAAGCCCGGAGGTTTACTACAACCGTTACCCATTCCCAGTGGAAGTGGGATGACATTGCTATGTATTTTATGGTAGGACTATCGAGGATAGCTATAGGGCACAATGGAATATGGGTATTTGTTGATAGATTGACTAAAGTATGTAGACTAATAGCAGTGAGTATGTCCTGGACAGTGGATAGATTAGCAAGAATTTATGTTGACAGAATTGTTCCGTTGCATGGCATTCCGAAGACAATTGTTTCTGACAGGGATCCCAGATTTACTTATGGTTTCTGGAGAAGCTTATAGAGAGTTATTGGTATAGAGTTGAGGTATAGTTCAGCCTATCACCCACAAACAGATGGTTGTAGACACTCGATTCTGACCTATAAGTCGAACCGTATTTCTTGTTATCTTAATGAGCCCCAAGTTGGTCATTCACCTTGAGCCCATCATTAGCTTTGCTTTGAGCCCATTAAAAAGCCCAAATTCAGTTTATCTCATCCATTATCCTCTTAAAAGAGTCCATGAGCCTTAAATCCTCATTATTCTACTATTTGATTGGCCAATTTTTAAGAATATTTAAATTTCCTTAACGCGACTGGTCGAAGCGCCGCGTTAGCATTGTCGCACCCCCGGTAGGTGTCGCGACAGCCCATGCATACCCATGCACGTGGCTTTAGTGTCGCGACCACCCTGGCCGTCGCGACTCTGCTTATCGGGCCCCTACGACTCGTCGTGACTACAGCCACGACAACAACCTCCGCAACCACCTCCTATTTATCCTCTCATGGACTTATCTTCATATCCAAGCAACTTCCCAACCATGCATGCGCGGTTTGGGGTTGTAGGTCACCTTGGGACCTCCCTAAGGACTCTTCCCACGAATTTTCTTCAGATATATCTTTTCATTTTGGTCATTATCTCCCATGGACGGGATATTCTCTCTCCTGCTCTATATAAGCAAAGCTTCTCCTTCAGAAAAGAGAGAGCCCCCATTTTTTGCCACGAAGTGTTGCCGAATTCTCTCCAGGCCAGACACTTAGCCCGTAGCCCTCCCTTTCCTTCACATTTTCACGTTGTCTCCTTCATCAAGCCATGCACATTTCTTCATCCATGGAGCTTGGAGGGGAGAGGGCGACTTCCACTTCTTCTGAGTTTTCTCCAACACCCAAGGACGCCATACAACGCCAGGAGTCGCCCCTACTGGGCTCTTTCTTCCCTTCCTTCCTCATTCCATCTTTCATGTATGTTATTTGCTTTCTTAGATAGGAGCATACTTCACATTCCTTCCTACGTTTTTATACACCCTAGGGGTTTAAAAACCACCCCCTAGTTCGTTCCCTTCATGCTTTCCCCTTTACTTCATTTGTGGGTGGATTCTACACTTAAATATCTTCTAACAGAGTTTATTTGTTTGCTTTCTTAATTTTGGCAGGTAATCAAGCATCAGTCGATGAGGAGCTCTTGTCCTCTGGCCGGCCGGAGGACGAGAAGAAGGTCCGCCTACATTTCCCCGCACTGCAGAGAACGCGGCAGGAAGGTGGTCACGACAAGGTGAACGCACCTTGGTCGGGCGTCGTGACATCAGTCTCATCACGACGGGGAACCCATCACGATAAAGGTCAGTGCCCCGTTCTCTCTCTTTTCCTACAGCACAGTTAGCCTACGTAGTTCTTATCCATGGCAACTTGTTAGATGGCGATCACATCCATGTTTCCATGCCCCTTAGTTAATTTTAAAACGTGTTTCGAGGGGTGCACAACCCCGTGATTACACCTTTTGGCGATTATGGTGGGACCTTCAGTGCTAGCCTCGTGATTGTTGCTTGATTGCCTGCCATGTTGTTTGCTTAAATATTTTTTAGAACCCTGTTAGGTATATATATGTGTTTTTCCTGTCTTTCTGAGTTCGGTTCGGATCGCGGCACATCGCGCTGTCGCGATCCTATCGTGTCCAGGAAGGCGGACGCGACTTGATGTACGTGTTCCCCTTCCCCCCCATGCACTGTTCCTTCATTGAGGGTGCGTCTGTGTCTATTACATCCTGTTTTACCATGTATATTCACGTTTGTGTTTGTTAGAATTCGCTAGGGTTCGGATTTTCCGTTTCTTTTACTGTTTGGTTTCGGATCGTGTCGCGGCGGATCAGGGCATCGCGACAGTGTCGCGTCGTGGCTGTAGACCGCTTCTTTAGGTACACACTATTTTGTTACTGTTTTGATCCATGCTTCGGTTTCTGTATGTTTAGTGAGTATTGCTGCGTTGTTTAGTCTATTCATGACTATTTTGCATCTCAGGATAGTCTGTTTGTTGTTTGTTTGCATGTGATTGTGGGACTCTGCTCTTTATTACTATCGCGTCCGGTTGTCCGGTCACGATAAGGTCGCGACGGATCTGGTCGTCGTGACCTCAGCCGAGCCCTGTCAGTCACTGTTTGTTAGTTTATGGTTAGACACTGCATGCACCTTGGTACACTTAGGCTAATGCATACACTTCTGATCCGTGTAGATTAGGTCTTCCTCCTTGGTTGAGTGGGTCCTCTCACCTACGAGTACTCGTGGGCTGACCAGGGCCGCCTACCGAGGGCCTCCGTAAGTCCCCGTGGCCGTACGCACGTTGCGGTTCGCTGGGCTGGTTGTACCCATTTCACCTCTAGTTCATGCCATCCTACGCATGAGTTGTGTCCCCCCTTAGTCATCCCGGAGTACTTGAGTACACACCCATTAGGGCCCCTCTTTAGCCGAGTGCAACTCACTTAAATCAATCCATTAAAAGGCTAAGTGATGACCCTAAAATCCTGACGTATATCATGTTAACTTGGGTGTTTGCTTGAGAACTCCTTCTCGTCCCCTTCTCGTGTGATTGTAACTGTTGTTGTACCCTTTATTTATATTTTAGTGTATCCTTTTAATTCCCCCATTTCTCACCTCTCATGGCTCCTTTCCACTTCACCTATCCTCCAACCTCTCTCCTCATGTACCCCTTGTCTCATGAGTCTATTCAAATTCGGCCCAGTCCAGGACCCTCGGGCCGACGAAAGTGCCCATCCCCGATCTGTTCCGTCACCATCCTCTTCTAATGAGGCCGCTGAATTGGAGCTCCTCCTACTTGAAATGGGCCCTGACCAGGCCCGAGAATTATTGTCCACCCTTACTCCACGACCTTCTTCCAGGGTGAGCCCAACAGGCCCACGTTGTCCTGCTTATTCTAGATCCACTCAATTTGTCACTCATGGATCGGGCCATACTTTTGTTCATCCCACATCATCACAACCGGCCCATTATACTCAATCTGGTCCGGACCTTGAATCTCGACTCCGCTCTCATTCCCAAGCTGACCCTCACTATCCACAATCCACCTCGGCTCAGGACTTCCAATCCGAGTTCGAGTCCATGAAGCGAGAGCTTAGTGACTTGCGGAGGCATTGAATCCCAACCCTCCTTCAATAATACACTCCCTGATTTCCATGGTCTTCAGATCCTCCTCTTTCTCAGCTTCCTGTCTATCACAATATAGTGGAGCTGGAGACCCTTACATCCATCTGAAGGAGTTCCTCTATGACTCGGTGTCCTACCAACATGATTGCCGCTTATTGGCTTACCTTTTCAGGGCGGTCGCAGGATGGGCCCGCTCTAGAGTGGTTTTATTCCTTGCCTCCCAATGAAGTTGAAGATTTTGAAGTGGTCAAGGTCAAATTCATACAACAATATCAAGGCTGGGTCGGACCCAAGTATTCAATGGCTGATTTGGTGGTTGAGCAGATGAAGCTTGATGAAGAATTTGCAACTTATGCTGGACCGGTGGCGTCAAATGTCCACCATGCCCAAATGCACCTCCCAAAAGAGGAGAAAATCAAGCTCATTATGCTAATGCAACACCTATGTACCGCCACATCCTGGCTATGAACAACATCACATCCATGCAACAATTATACAGCCGTGCTCACTTTGTCAAAACCGAACTCATTGACTCTCCCATGACATCCTTGTTTGAGGCCCAAAACCCATTTGCACATTTCAAGGGCCCACTTATGAGGGAGTCCAAACCTAGGCCCAAGTTGATGTTATCCACTGTACCACTCCTACCCATTCCGTTGACCATTACGCATCCTCACCACTCCCACCAAGCCAACTCACACCACTTCCACAAGAACAACCCCCTCTCCCGTGCCACCGCACCACGCCATCCATGCTCACCCATCACGACATCCACTGGCCCAAAGCGAGCCCATTATCATCCGTTGCCAGAGTCCTCTCTGATGTCTTCATGGCCCTGATGTCCATCAATGCTTGCAACTCTCTCCAGAAAAGCCAAGCTGGGACATGACAGTGGACCGATCAGAATATTGCCCATATCATCGCCATTCGGGGCATACGGTCGCGAACTGCTACGAATTCTGGGATGTGATCTATGATCTAGAGCACAAGATAGATTGGGCTGAAATGCCCCACTACCACTTGCACCTGAGCAAGCCATTACCACCACACCAAGGCTCGAGCAAACCCCACTCGCTTCTGAGATAGGGCAAGAGCTTCCTACTCTTAAGCTTAAGGCCGACTCAGCCCCTGAGTTGGAAGAAGAGATCTCTCCGCGCGAGCCTGTCCTGCCATCATCCAATCACCTCACGCTAAACCGTTCGCCTCTGACGAACCCATCACCGCCACCATACATCCCGTTACCATAACCACCCAATGGAGCGAGTGTGAACCCCAAGAATATGCCTCAGATATACTTCTCATATGCAAGAAGGACCAAGTAAAGGTAGCCCAGTCCCAGTCATGCGCTTTGACCCTCATAACTACATCAGTCGCATGCCGGTCTATGTCCTATCTCAAGCACATTTGGGAAGGGTAAGCCTTCATCTCCTCAGAAAATGGCTGTCAAGAGGAGTTCTCAAGCACTAGTACCAGTCACTTCCAAAGCAGGGACGGTAGCTATTACACTGTTCATGGAGATGCTACCATTAAGGCCATTATTACCCCTCGCTCGGTTGCACTACAAGTGACTGGACAAAGGAGGGGCTTCTCTACAAATATTGTCCTATCTCATACTGCTGTCAAGGCCGTCATGAAGTCAATGCTTAAAGGTCAGGCATGGCAACCTCTAGTTGAAGCTCTTAACAGTACAAACTCCACATCTCTATTGGAGTCTTCACTCAAGGGGCAAGAGACCAAGCTGCCCAAAATAAGTGCACACATAGCAGTCATGGCAATTGATGAGAGAGCCCTATGGCTACAGAGGAGAGTGAGGCCATCTGCTGCTTGAGCCCGTTATCTGAGGAGACATCCGAGAAGAAGCAATCGTGTTCATCCGTGAGAGCAAATCAGTTGCGGCGTGCACGGGCATCTTCCAAGAACGAAAGAGGCTGAGGTCAAGATCAAGTTCTACAAGAGAAATATTGATCTCCCTAGTTTGGCGTCCCCCGATCTTAATCTCTCAATATTATTCATCTTGGCCAATCTCGTTCCCAGAAGAGGCACCCGATCTCTCAATCTAGGGCTGGCGCCCCATCCTTCACCTCCTACTCCTCCAGGGTCTTTAGACCCTCACTTATCTCCTCCACCTGAGCCGCCCGATCATCCTCTGGATACTCCAGTATCTTTTCATCCCCTTCACCTGAGCCGCCCGATCATTCTCTGGGTACTCAAGGTATCTTTTTATCCCCTCTGCCTGAGCCTCCCAATCATCTTATAGGCACTCAGGATTCCCCTCACTTACCCCTTCCTTCTGAGCCACCTGATCTCCCTCTGGATTCCCAGGACTTCTTTCCATATCCACCTAGTCACTTGACCATCTTCCCAGTGCTCAGGATGCCCTCTTCCTCTTCCCCCGAGCCTCCTAACTGTAGGTTGGGTCCACCTTCTCCAGATGTCTGATCTTGGTCCCGATTCCCCTCCTTCCACTTCCCCTTATGATCCTCCAGATTCTCCACCCTCTATTTTGCAGTTCCTTCTTTTAACCCCTCCTGATCTCGGGCCTGACCCGATCCTCCTTCATTACCCACTCAGGGTCCCGACACTTTCTCTCATTGTTCCCGAGGGTTTAGTCCTCACTAACATTCTTCCCCTTTTTTGTAAATTCTTTTGTTTGAGGGTTCTTGTCCCTCATATTCATGTAGAGTCTTGTCTCCCTCTTATGTGTGTTGAGCTTACTCCAATTCTTACCACCCCTATTTTCACCATTTCCTGTAAATGAGCTAATTAAAATCAACCAAGGTCAAAGTTCAAAGACTAAATGCAGGTCGTTCTTCCAAATATAGGGGTCACATTGTGCATGTAAATATTTGTCTCAACACTAAGAACATCAAAAAAAAAAAAAAAAGAGTCATCCCAGTTCACAACTAGAGTGGTCAAGTCAGTCCTAGGTTTATTTTGCTTCTGCAGCACTTAGGCTAGGGTTACGCGCTAAGAGTCCTACATTCCTTCCCTGTCATTAAAGTCACTTTAAGTAAGGATCATCACCACCCACATGGCAACCTTCTTCGGTTCCTCTAGCAAACACCGTTGCTACTTAGGCCATACTTAGGAGTGCAAGAATTGTTCTCTTCTTTACTCGGTCAAAGTGTAAAGGCAAAAAGGATATCTAGGCATGGCAACCAACCTAAGACATCTTGATGAGGGGAAATCTCAATAGGGACGGTCAATTAGGCCTGCAAAAAAAGCAAAATCAATAAAGAAAGTAGAACAACGAGAGAAACTTGATGAATAGGGGCATGACAAAGAGTGGCAGTATAGTTCCCCGCGGGACGTCCTTGAGCCCGGTCATATGCATGCCCCAAACAAGAAACAGACAAAAATATGAAATGACCAAAAGTCCCTGCACATAGATCGAATCTCTAGAGGAGTGTCGTGGAAGGAAGCTAAGCCTAATTTGTCCCTTTAAAACTTGCACAAGACTATCCCCAGACTTTCTTCCATTTCTTTCTTCTATAAAGCTCGACCGTTTTCCAGATATGGCTTTGTAGCGGCACTGCAAGTTAGGGGAAACCAACTACAGGACGCCACCTCCTATGCACATCCGATCTTTTGGTGATTTCTATGAAAGGGAAATAAATGAGGAGCCCTGGCCAGTAGTTTGATCTTACTTTAGTGCTACAGTGGCAAGGGTGAGGGCCTTCCATCTCATGCGTCTAGTTTAGGAAGGGCTAACATTAGTTTCAGATGTTATTCGAAATCCATAAATTAGATATTTTCAAAATTCTAAAAAATTTATATTACCGAATCTCAAAAAAAAAAAAAAACTTTTGAACAATACAACGAGGTACTCAATTCTCTCTCTCTCTTCTCTCCTCTCCTCTCTCTCTCTCTCTCTCTCTCTCTCTCTCTCTCTCTCTCTCTCTCTCACTCGTGTCAATCACAATTCATTCAATCATAAACATTGGAACAGAATATAAAAGATTCACTAATAAAGGCATCATGTATAAAGATAAAAGGGGAGGTGGCTCACAAGCTCCTCACTGTCCACCACCACTCTCCCCGATCCCTCCTACCTCTCGGGTGGTGGTGGCATCTCGCCACCACCCCTACCGCTCGGCACTCACCTCGCCCTCGCGCGTCTCTCCTCCTCCTCATTTCCTCCGACGACTGGAGGAACCTGCCAAGTACTGTCAGACCTGAGGCGCCACTCGCACCGTTCGCTTCGCTCGTGCCGCTCCTACTCCTGCTCTGAACCGCCTGGCTCATCATTGCCATGCAGCTCCGCAACTTCTCAATCCGCCCCTGCTACGTGATCGTCTCGGTGCGTAGATGAGCTAACTCCACCTGGTCCGCTGACAACCCCTGCACGTGCAGTGTCACCAGCTCCCTTCTCAACTCTGCCGCCCGGGACTCCGCTGCCTCCGCCTGTGTGCGCAGCCGGCCCACCTCCGCTGTCGACGTCTCCACCTGGAGGCACCAATGGGTGACTGACTCCACAGCTGCATCAACCTCCTCCTACAAGCGGGCCGCCCAGTCGGTGGCGGTCTCCAACTCTGTCACCTGAGGAAAATCAAGTCAGTGCCAAGCATAAATCAAATTCAATTCAAACCACTACCATACTTACCCTCTCGGCCAACTCGGTCTCCACCTCCTCGGCCCTCCTCATTGCACTCGCCAGTTGGTCGGCGAGATCTGACTGCGAGCCTTTGCTGCTACCCTGGATGAGGAGGCACCTGCCTGTGCCCTCCTCACTGTCGCTAACTCCGCACGCTGCACATGCCACTTGTCAGTTTCTCAATTAGCTAAAAGAGAATGAGTAAGTTACTGAAGTCTGAGTAGGTACTTACCAGCTGCTCTACCTCCCTCCGAGCTACCTCCCGGTCCTGTACTGCCGAATGCAGCAAGGTCTAGAGTGAGGCGATCTCCCCGACCACGTCCACTTGCAACTCATCCAGATTTGTCAGCTCAATTCAATAAAGAACAATTCATTGAGTCTGAGTTTAGAAATTTACCTGTCGTCTCGCGCCCTTGTAGACCCTCACCCTGTACTTCAAGGCGAATGCCTACAGGTACGCGTCGTCGGACACGGCGTCAGACCAGACTCGCCTGCCGCGGTGCTCCCAATCCTCGATCTGCTCACAGGCCTGCTCGTGCCAGTTTGTGTGTTGTGGAGTCCTCGGAAGCTTCGCCAGGCCTAGGGGTCTAGCCTTGGCTAGGTAACTCCACCGCACTCTGACGGAGTTCGAGGATCTCTGAGTCAGATGCAGGTGGAGAGGTAGCACTAGGTTGAGAGCATGCACCCACACCGTCCTACCGAAGTAGGGGCGGGCGGCTCAACCAGGGTTGTCCCTCGTCCACCTCCTCTAGATATGGCTGCCACACCACCTGCACATCAAAGCACATCTGATTAGTAGTCAAGCCATCAATTCAAATCAAGTTAAATTTAGAGAGGGATTAGAACACTTACATCCAGCTGAGGTAGATGTCGATTGCGTCCTGGATGGATGCCAGCTGATCCTCTAGGGAGTGCATGTCGCGACATGGCACCCAACGCTGAGCTATGGGCACGAGGCCGGTCACTCTAGAGTCCCCCCTCCTTAGGCCAAGGAGGTGAAGGTAGGTCCAGACCTGCAAGAACATGAAGGCACAGTCAAATAACAATTATAATATCAAAGGGCATTTAAGTAAAGGGCGTAGAAGAGAAGAGTGTACCTGAAGGAAGGGTTAGAATCCGCTGATTGAGGTTCGCCTGTCGGAGGAGCCTAGACTGTCGAACTGATGCGCCAGGAACGCCGCTCCCCACGCATAGCTCCCCACCTGGCTCAAGTCCTCTAGCAATGGCAGGAACCGGCAGTGGACCGGGTCACCCCTCGTGGCAAATAAGAGTCTGCCAAGGAAGAAGATGAAGAAGCGATGCAGGTCTAGGTCTGCCTAGGCTCCTGGCTCATCAGCTAGCACCTCCCTACACCCCCTCGTCAGCCGTTGCAGCTGCTCATCCGTTGTCTCAGCCACCTCCCTACCCGTCTGAAAAAGCCCTAGGCTCTCCTGCAGCTCAACCCTAGAGAGGAGGGAAGACCTCTGTCCTACAGTCAAGTCTAGTAGTCTATGGGCTAGCTCTCTATAGCATGGGTAGGTGTCACGTCCCGAGAATTACGCAGTGGATATTAGTTTGAAGAATTCAAATCAATATCCCGAGATGTGGATAGTCGGCAAATAAGCCTCTAGCTAGCACGCACTAAATGTATATCAACACAACATCATAATAGGGCGCAACTGATGAACTCAATAAAAATTGTATTAAAATCTCAACTTATTGTATTCCAAATGGAACTGTTACAACTCTTAGACTATGGGATAACAAACTAGACTCAATAAAAAGGAAAGTACATTTACCCCTCACTTCCTACTACATGTTCTAACTCTCAAATAAACTACTATAACTAGACTCATAATTGGAACGCTCATCACTCGGACGCATTCCCATCTCGACTTGCTCTTCCTCTTGAACTTCATAGTCACCTAGATTGGGAAAAGGTAGGGGATGAGTCAAGCTAGCCCAGTAGGATTTACATCTCAATGTGTGGACAATGATATAAGTGATTAGCAATTTAGAACTAGGTAAGCATGATGAATGTCATGATCTGCATGTACGAATGAAAACCCGTTAAAACAGAACACATGAAAACAGCTAGATAGAGTGATCATGATAGAATAAGATCTGTAACGATATAACAAGAGAGAACTAGTAATAGATCACTATGTACAAGCACACAAGATTTCACTTGATGTCAATAGTTTTCAAGAAAACAAGATATCACTAGTTGCAATATATGCAGGATGGCCATATCACGCAAGCAAGCAAGCAAGATTGCACAAGCACGATCAAGTAATACTAATCAGGCACGTAGACACTAATGTACACCAAGGAAAGATCCACCAAGAATGCACACATGTCACGTGTATGTGGTTATGTATCTAACATTCAACAAGCAAGAAAGTACTCCCAGCGCAGATGCAACGCCAATAATCATTATACCCCATAGTTAACAGTATATTTATGACTCGCCGTCATTGGGGCTAGACTGGAGCCCTTGGACACACGTCGTGCCCTGTCAGCCATCTCATGTAAAATTTTAAATGTAGATACCCACAGTCATAAATAATGGCCAATGAGAGTTTCAAAATGTAGCATGTGAAATGTCATGTTCACGATGATGATGAGGAGAAATAAATAATTAAATTGAACATGATTCCATGAGGACAATGGTCAAGAGATAAATTCGACAGCTGAACGGTACGATTTATAATTTAGTTCAATCTTTACATTAATGGCTTTAGTCTAGATTGTAATTCATGCTCACGAGAATAAGAAGAGAAGGAAGTGCACGCCCTAGATGTATAAGTGTGTAGTGATGCACGCGTGTCAATTCACAATCCGTCGGTCTCAAACTCTCGAAAAAAAAAAACTTCATGCAATGATCAATGCATTTAACTACATATGGGTTTACAAGATTTTAAGATAAAATTTATCATTTAAAGCAAGCTAGAATGGTAACAAGAGTAAATCAAAAGTTTCATGTATGATCATATCATTAAGAAAGCAATTAGAATAATATTCATGTAATTAAAGATTTTTCAATGGGTTAAGCACTTTTAAGCCATTAAATAGACATTATGTAATGAACAGACCCAAGACATGTAATATTTTGCAAAGGTAGTGTCGACACAACCCATACTGGTGTCGACACCATGCTTCGAACACAAAGCAAAAACATGAAGAACTGGTCAAGTAGTGTCGACACTAGTTCAAGTAGTGTGACACTAGAGATAGGTTCCAGAAACCTTCTAGCCAACATGGGACAGTGTGTCGACACTAGATCAACTAGTGTCGACACTAGATCAGCTCCCAGAAACTTTCTGGGACAAACTGGGACAGTGTGTCGACACTAGATCAGGTAGTTTCGACACTAGAGACCTTCCCAGAACACCTTTTGGGCTGTTTTGGGACAGTGTGTCGACACTAGATCATGTATTGTCGACACTAGTGCCTTTCCAGGAAAAAACTTACAGGTCAAGGGTAACCCGAAAACACGTCTCATGTAGGATTTACTTACACCTCTTATAACTCTCCAACGAATAATATTTAGACAAAACGTTCAACACAAAGATGACGAGGACAACTAGTAGAAGAACTTTTATGTTGGGGGTTGGATCTAATTCGGTCTTGAATCTTGAGAAAACATGTGAAGAACAAAAAGTCAAGTGTAGCCCGAAATCACAGTATCATGCAGTGACTCTCTTCCCATGCCTATAACTCTCTAACCAAAGACTTTTGGATAAAACGTCTAACATAAAAGATGATATTAACTTCAAGTAGGAAAACTTTCGTGAAGGAAGTGTAGTCTAATTTGGTCTCGAATCGCATGCATAATAAGAAGAACGGGAAAAACCCTAACAGTGCATGACTTTGGGAGAACACTTATAACTCAAAATATACTCATTAGAATTCGATGAAACCAGTGGGAAACGAAAGTTAACTTGATGCTCTACACATTGGTATAGGATATGTTAAGGTTTGACCCGAGAAAACCTACCTTATGGGTTGAAGAAGTCTCATTTTTTTTTTCCATAAAATCCGTGTTCAGACCACTTGGAGGAGAACGCTTACTGCTTCGAGTATACTGCATGGAATTTGGGAATTCCACTTGGGTTAGAACGTAGACTTGACCCTATTTCCAGGGGTATAAGCCTTGCAAGGTTTGGTTTAGGTTTGACCTACCTTTGGTCAACTTCAAGATGACCGTCTGTGGAGGTCGCAACAGACTCAATGGGGAAAAAGAACGGCTTGGTGTGGATGATCTCCTGCTCCCCAGCCACCAAGAACTTCTCCACACGACCCCAGCAAGTTCTAAAACTTGTTCCTAGGGTTTGGTGAAGAGTGTTTAAGCAACCATGGTGTTTTAGGAGTCCTACTATGACTAGGAAAGCTAAGTTGCGGTTTTGACAGGGTAGTTTCCTATCTTTTGAGGATTTCTTCCTCCCTTAGAGTGTGCGAGGCTTTAGGAAACCTCCCACCATAGGTAGGCACGAATTTGGGTTGCCAAGAATGCATGATTGCATCCCAATTTAACTCAATTTGCCTCTTTCTAATTTCAGCCTATTTAGAGTTACGAATTTTCCCTGTATTTTCTAGCTTTATTTAATTATTGGGCCAAATGATGTCCATTGACCCAATTATGATATTGGGTCATTAATATATAATGTTGGAAGTCCCTCCAACACTTTTATTTAAATTTTTGATTGCATCGTATTCCGTGTTAACAGTTTTTCGACTTGTTATAGCACGTACGATAATGATGCGTATGTTTTAAATACTTGGAAATTATTTATTTCCTTTTATTTGAATTCTTTATATAACTAAAATTTACGGGGTGCTACACCCTCCCCCACTTAAGAGAATTTGGTCCCCAAATTCATGTATAGCAAGTTATTGTACAAGTGAGGTGTACTTACTTGTGAATAGCTCCGAGAATCTTTTGCGCATTACTTCCTCGGTTTCCCACGTGTCGTCCTCATCCATGCGTTGTTTCCATCTAACCCTTACTAGTGGGATAACCTTGTTCCTTAGTTGGCGCAGTTCCCAGTCCACGATCTTAATTGGCTTCTCTTGATATGTTCCGTCTTTGTTGAACTCCAGAAGCTCGTATTCTATGACATGGTAGGGATCACGTACGTACTTCTTCAGCATAGATACGTGGAATACATCGTGTACTCCTTCCAGCTGGGGTGGTAGTGCCAGACGGTATGCAACTTCGCCTACTCTCTCGAGGATTTTGAAAGGCCTGACGAACCTTGGTGATAGCTTGCCTTTAATTCCAAACCTTCTAATTCCACGGCCTGGAGATACTTTTAAGAATACATGATCACCCACCTGAAACTCTAGGTCTCTCCTTCTCTTGTCTGCATATGACTTCTGCCTTTGTTGTGCTACTGCCATTCTTTCCCTGATAAGCTTCACCTTCTCTGTGGTTTCCCTTATCATCTCTGGTCCTAGCACTTGCCTTTCACCAACTTCATACCAGCAAACTGGAGGTCCGCAAGTCCTGCCGTAAAGTGCTTCAAATGGTGCCATTTGAATGCTAGCCTGATAGCTATTGTTGTAGGCGAATTCTAAAAGAGGTAAGTGTTCATGCCAGCTACCTCCAAAATCTAGGACACAAGCTCTAAGCATATCCTCAATCACCTGATTGGTTCTCTCCGTCTGAGTGCGAGCATAGGTGCTGAGGTGAGGTGCTCTTTCAATGCCCGGAAACTCTCTTCACATTCCTCAGTCCATGCATATGGATTTTCCTTCCTGGTAAGCCTGGTCAATGGTACAACTATCTTTGAGAAATCTTTAATGAAGCGACGATAATAACCGGCTAACCCCAGAAAGCTTGTAATCTCCGACACAGTTGTCGGCCTTTCCCAATCTTTACCGCCTCCACCTTTGATGGATCCACAGAGATTCCCTCCTTGGATATGATGTGACCAAGGAAAGATACTTCCTCCATCCATAATTCACACTTACTAAGTTTAGCATAGAGTTGATTATCTCTGAGCACTTGCAGAGCAACCTTCAAGTGTTCCTCATGTTCTTCTTTGGATTTAGAGTAAATAAGGATGTCATCAATGAACACCACTATGAACTGGTCCAAGTATGGCTGATAAATATTGTTCATAAGTTGCATGAAAGCCGCTGGAGCATTGGTTAATCCAAACGGCATGACCAAGAACTCATAGTGACCATATCTACTCCGGAATGCAGACTTGTGAATATCCTCTTCCTTTATTCTCAGTTGGTGGTAGCCCGACCTTAGATCTATCTTGGAGAAATATTGTGCGCCAGAGATCTGATCAAACAGTTCATCGATGCGGGGTAGTGGATACTTGTTCTTTATTGTCAACTGGTTCAACTGATGGTAGTCAATGCAAAGCCTCATTGATCCGTTCTTCTTCCTGACGAATAATACAGGTGCTCCCCAGGGGGATGTGCTAGGCCTGATGAAACCTTGATCTAACAATTCTTGGATCTGCCTTTTTAACTCCTGCAATTCAATGGGGGACATGCGGTATGGAGCTTTGGAAACAGGGGCTGCCCAAGGGAGTAGCTCGATGGTGAAGTTTACTTCCCGTTCAGGTGGTATTCCGGGTAATTCTTCTGGAAAGACATCCGGGTAGTCTCTAGCTATGGGGATGTCTTCTAGATTGGGTTTCTTCTTTTTAGTCACCATGACCAAACTAGGAAAGCATCACAACCTTAGTTGATTAGCTTAGAAGCTTTTAGGAATGATATCATGATGGGGTGTTTATAATAGCGATTCCCAAGTAGGGAAAAGGTTGGAAGATTTGGACTTCTAAAAGTGACCATCCTATGACGACAATTTACATCAGCATCATATTCGATCAGCCAATCGACACCCAATATGGCATCATAGCCCTTCATGTCTAGACAGATAAGATCAGCAGGGAGATTGTGTCCTCCTACTATAGTTTCACATTTTGTAAAGTAGTGGGTAAGTTTAGATTCTGAGCCAAGTGGAGAGGCTACAGTGATCTTGGATTTCAAGGGTACAGGTTGGACAAGTAGAGTTGCAGCGAATGTGGTGGAAATAAATGAATATGCAGCTCCAGTATCAATAAGCACAAAAGCAGGTTGAGAGTGTATGGAAATGGTACCTTCCACCATACCCACCTACCTCGTCCTTGACGCCGTGGTACATTCTAGGCTCTACCTGGCTGGTCCTTCATCATAGGACAATCCGGAATACGGTGGTCACGACCACCACATCTCAAGCATGCCCCGAGCTTCTTCCAGCATTCCTCAGCTCGGTGTCCTGGTTTATCACAGAACTTGCAGTTCTCAGACAACTGCCTACCTTCCATTTTGACTCTTTTGTCTCCCGCAGCATCTCTTCCAGCATTTGGCCTCTGGTTGTTGCTGTTAAAATTATTATTGTTGCTACGTAACGTTGGAGCATTATTAGGTGCTCCCTTCTTGACAAAGACCGGCTTAGAGTTGTCCTTGCCCCTCATGCCCTCTACTTTGGCCATGGTGTCTTCTACCAGCTGAGCTCTTTGGACCATCTCAGTGTAAGTTTGAATGTTGTGTGGTCCGAGCCTTTCAATGAACATGGGCCTGAGTCCATCCATGAAACGGTTGGCCTTCAACCTTTCTGTGCCCACAAGATGTGGGGCATACACTGCCAGGCGAGCGAACTGAGCTTCATACTCAGCCACAGACATGCTATTTTGTTTTAGTGCAGCAAACTCTGCTGCCTTCTTCTCCTTCACTCTCTCAGAGAAATACTTTCCCCGGAATATCTCCAGGAATCCGGCCCACTCTAGTTCAGCTACGTTTGGCAGGTGGGCCGAGGTGGCCTTCCACCATGCTCGAGCATCCTTAGTAAATTGGAAAGTGGCCAGTACCACTTTTTCCCTATTGGTGCATTGCATTACTTGGAAAATCCTTTCGATCTCCTCTTGCCAATTTTCTGCTACATCTGGGTCAGGGGATCCAGAGAAACGAGGAGGGTTTAAACTCCTAAAATTTCGGTGCAGATCACCGGCTCCATTCCTTGTTGCTGCAACTGATTCCCAGCCTGAACTACATTTTGCAGGGCCTGAGTAAGTCCAGCCACAGTGTCTTGCATAGCTTGCCACTGGTTACGAGCCTTTGCAGTTGCGTGAGAGTGTTATGAGGGTTCCTGAGAAAAGGATGGAAACCAATTATTGTCTCCAGATACATTATAAGAGTTAATGGGTAGGAGTGTTTAATTCTTTCTAACATATTCCCAGTCTCTACCCATTCTCACTAGGAACTGTATTTAATTTTTCATGACCTAGGTTCCATAGGTATCTCCTATTCCTGAGACATATCCTATTTGGTATTCCTAGGCTCTGATACCACTAAACTGTCACGTCCCGAGAATTACGCAGCGGATATTAGTTTGAAGAATTCAAATCGATATCCCGAGATGTGGACAGTCGGCAAATAAGCCTCTAGCTAGCACGCACTAAATGTATATCAACACAACATCATAATAGGGCCCAACTGATGAACTCAATAAAAATTGTATTAAAATCTCAACTTATTGTATTCCAAATGGAACTGTTACAACTCTTAGACTATGGGATAACAAAACTAGACTCAATAAAAAAGAAAGTACATTTACCCCTCACTTCCTACTACATGTTCTAACTCTCAAAATAAACTACTATAACTAGACTCATAATTGGAACGCTCATCACTCGGACGCATTCCCATCCTCGACTTGTTCTTCCTCTTGAACTTCATGTCACCTAGATGGGGAAAGGTAAGGGATGAGCAAGCTAGCCCAGTAGGATTTACATCTCAATGTGCGGGCAATGATATAAGTGATTAGCAATTTAGAACTAGGTAAGCATGATGAATGTCATGATGTGCATGTACGAATGAAAACCCGTTAAAACAGGACACATGAAACAAGCTAGATAGAGTGATCAGATAGAATAAGATTTAGAACGATATAACAAGAGAAACTAGCAATAGATCACTATGTACAAGCACGCAAGATTTCACTTGATGTCAATAGTTTTCAAGAAATAAGATATCACTAGTTGCAATATATGCAGGATGGCCATATCACGCAAGCAAGCAAGCAAGATTGCACAAGCACGATCAAGTAATACTAATCAGGCACGTAGACACTAATGTACACCAAGGAAAGATCCACCAAGAATGCACACAGGTCACGTGTATGTGGTATGTATCTAACATTCAACAAGCAAGAAAGTACTCCCAGCGCAGATGCAACGCCAGTAATCATTATACCCCATGGTTAACAATATTTATGACTCGCCATCATGGGGCTAGACTGGAGCCCTTGGGGACACGCCGTGCCCTGTCAGCCATCTCATGTAAAATTTTAAATGTAGATACCCACAGTCATAAATAATGGCCAATGAGAGTTTCAAAATGTAGCATGTGAAATGTCATGTTCACGATGATGATGAGGAGAATAAATAATAAATTGAACATGATTCCATGAGGACAAGGTCAGAGATAAATTCGGCAGCTGAACGGTACGATTTATAATTTAGTTCAATCTTTACATAATGGCTTTAGTCTAGATTGTAATTCATGCTCACGAGAACAAGAAGAGAAGGAAGTGCACGCCCTAGATGTATAAGTGTGTAGTGATGCACACGTGTCAATTCACAATCCGTCGGTCTCAAACTCTCGAAAAAAAACACTTAACATGATGGCATGCAATGAACAATGCATTAACTACATATGGGTTTACAAGGTTTTAAGATAAAATTATCATTTAAAGCAAGCTAGAATGGTAACAAGAGTAAATCACAAGTTTCATGTATGATCATATCATTAAGAAAGCAATTAGAATAATATTCGTGTAATTAAGGATTTTTCAATGGGTTAAGCACTTTTAAGCCATTAAATAGACATTATGTAATGAACAGACCAAGACATGTAATATTTTGCAAAGGTAGTGTCGACACAACCCATACTGGTGTCGACACCATGCTTCGAACACAAAGCAAAAACATGAAGAACTGGTCAATAGTGTCGACACTAGTTCAAGTAGTGTGACACTAGAGACAGGTTCCAGAAAACCTTCTGGCCAACATGGGACAGTGTGTCGACACTAGATCAACTAGTGTCGACACTAGATCAGCTCCCAGAAACTTTCTGGGACAAACTGGGACAGTGTGTCGACACTAGATCAGGTAGTGTCGACTAGAGACCTTCCAGAACACCTTTTGGGCTGTTTTGGGACAGTGTTCGACACTAGATCAGGTAGTGTCGACACTAGTGCCTTTCCAGGAAAAAACTTACAGGTCAAGGGTAACCGAAAACACGTCTCATGCAGAATTTACTTACACCTCTTATAAATCTCTAATGAATGACATTTAGACAAAATGTTCAACATGAAAGATGACGAGGAAAACTAGTATAAGAACTTTGATGTTGGGGGTTTGATCTAATTCGGTCTCTAATTCTAAGAAAACATGTGAAGAACAAAAAGTCAAGTGTAGCCCGAAATCACAGTATCATGCAGTGACTCTCTTCCCACGCCTGTAACTCTCTAACCAAAGACTTTGGATAAAATGTCTAACATAAAAGATGATAGTGACTTTAAGTAAGAAAACTTTCATGAAGGAAGTTTAGTCTAATTTGGTCTCGAATCACATGCATAATAAGAAGAACGGGAAAAACCCTAACAATGCGCGACTTTGGAGAATACTTATAACTCAAACTATACTCATTAGAATTCGATGAAACCAGTGGGAAACGAAAGTTAACTTGATGCTCTACACATTGTATAGGATATGTTAAGGTTTGGCCCAAGAAAACCTACTTTATGGGTTGAAGAAGTCTCATTTTTTCTAGAAAATCCGTGTTCGGACCATTTGGAGGAGAACGCTTACTGCTCCGAGTATACTGCATGGAATTTGGGAATTCCACTTGGGTTAGAACATAGACTTGACCCTATTTCCAGGGGTATAAGCCTTGCAAGGTTGGTTTAGGTTTGACCTACCTTTGGTCGACTTCAAGATGACCGTCTGTGCAGGTCGCAGCAACTCAACGGGGAAAAAGAACGGCTTGGTGTGGATGATCTCCTGCTCCCCAGCCACCAAGAACTTCTCCACACGACCCCAGAAGTTCTAAAACTCGTTCATAGGGTTTGGTGAAGAGTATTTAAGCAACCATGGTGTTTTAGGAGTCCTACTATGACTAGGAAAGCTAAGTTGCGGTTTTGACAGGGTAGTTTCCTATCTTTTGAGGATTTCTTCTCCCTTAGAGTGTGTGAGGCTTTAGGAAACCCCACCATAGGTAGGCACGAATTTGGGTTGCCAAGAATGCATGATTGCATCCAAATTTAACTCAATTGCCTCTTTCTAATTTCAGCCTATTTAGAGTTACGAATTTTCCCTGTATTTTCTAGCTTTATTTGATTATTGGTCCAAATGATGTCCATTGACCAATTATGATATTGGGTCATTAATATATAATGTTGGAAGTCCCTCCAACACTTTTATTTAAATTTTTAATTGCGTCGTATTTCCGTGTTAACAGTTTTCCGACTTGTTATAGCACGTACGATAATGATGCGTATGTTTTAAATACTTGGAAATTATTTATTTCCTTTTATTTGAATTCTTTATATAACTAAAATTTTCAGGGTGCTACACCCTCCCCCACTAAGAGAATTTGCTCCCCAAATTCATGTATAGCAAGTTATTGTACAAGTGAGGTGTACTTACTTGTGAATAGCTCCGAGAATCTTTTACGCATTGCTTCCTCGGTTTCCCACGTGTCGTCCTCATCCATGCGTTGTTTCCATCTAACCCTTACTAGTGGGATAACCTTGTTCCTTAGTTGGCGCAGTTCCCGGTCGACGATCTTAATTGGCTTCTCTTGATATGTTCCGTCTTTGTTGAACTCCAGAAGCTCGTATTCTATGACATGGTAGGATCACGTACGTACTTCTTCAGCATAGATACGTGGAATACATCGTGTACTCCTTCCAGCTGGGGTGGTAGTGCCAGACGGTATGCAACTTCGCCTACTCTCTTGAGGATTTCGAAAGGCCTGACAAACCTTGGTGATAGCTTGCCTTTAATTCCAAACCTTCTAATTCCACGGCCTGGAGATACTTTTAAGAATACATGATCACCCACCTGAAACTCTAAGTCTCTCCTTCTCTTGTCTGCATATACTTCTGCCTTTGTTGTGCTACTAGCCATTCTTTCCCTGATAAGCTTCACCTTCTCTGTGTTTCCCTTATCATCTCTGGTCCTAGCACTTGCCTTTCGCCAACTTCATACCAACAAACTGGAGATCGGCAACTCCTGCCGTAAAGTGCTTCAAATGGTGCCATTTGAATGCTTGCCTGATAGCTATTGTTGTAGGCGAATTCTAAAAGAGGTAAGTGTTCATGCCAGCTACCTCCAAAATCTAGGACACAAGCTCTAAGCATATCCTCAATCACCTGATTGGTTCTCTCCGTCTGAGTACGAGCACAGGTGCTGAGGTGAGGTGCTCTTTCAATGCCCGGAACTCTCTTCACATTCCTCAGTCCATGCATATGGATTTTCCTTCCTGGTAAGCCTGGTCAATGGTACAACTATCTTTGAGAAATCTTTAATGAAGCGACGATAATAACCAGCTAACCCCAGAAAGCTTCTAATCTCCGACACAGTTCGGACTTTCCCAGTTCTTTATCGCCACCACCTTAGATGGATCCACAGAGATTCCCTCCTGGATATGATGTGACCAAGGAAAGATACTTCCTCCATCCAGAATTCACACTTACTATGTTTAGCATAGAGTTGATTATCTCTGAGCACTTGCAGAGCAACCTTCAAGTGTTCCTCATGTTCTTCTTTGGATTTGGAGTAAATAAGGATGTCATCAATGAACACCACTATGAACTGGTCCAAGTATGGCCGATAATATGTTCATAAGTTGCATGAAAGCCGCTGGAGCATTGGTTAATCCGATCGGCATGACCACGAACTCATAGTGACCATATCTACTCCGGAATGTAGACTTGTAAATATCCTCTTCCTTTATTCTCAGTTGGTGGTAGCCCGACCTTAGATCTATCTTGGAGAATATTGTGCGCCAGAGATCTGATCAACAGTTCATCGATGCGGGGTAGTGGATACTTGTTCTTTATTGTCAACTGGTTCAATTGACGGTAGTCAATGCAAAGCCTCATTGATCCGTCCTTCTTCCTGACGAATAATACAGGTGCTCCCCAGGGGGATGTGCTAGGCCTGATGAACCCTTGATCTAACAATTCTTGGATCTGCCTTTTTAACTCCTGCAATTCAATGGGGGACATGCGGTATGGAGCTTTGGAAACAGGGGCTGCCCCAGGGAGTAGCTCGATGGTGAAGTTTACTTCCCGTTCAGGTGGTATTCCGGGTAATTCTTCTGGAAAGACATCCGAGTAGTCTCTAGCTATGGGGATGTCTTCTAGTTTGGTTTCTTCTTTTTTTAGTCACCATGACCGAACTAGGAAAGCATCACAACCTTGGTTGATTAGCTTAGAAGCTTTTAAAGATGATATCATGATGGGGTGTTTATGATAGCGATTTCGAAGTAGGAAAAGGTTGGAAGATTTGGACTTCTAAAAGTGACCATCCTATGACGACAATTTACATCAGCATCATATTCGATCAGCCAATCGACACCCAATATGGCATCATAGCCCTTCATGTCTAGACAGATAAGATCAGCAGGGAGATTGTGTCCTCCTACTATAGTTTCACATTTGGAAAGTAGTGGGTAAGTTTAGATTCTGAGCCAAGTGGAGAGGCTACAGTGATCTTGGATTTCAAGGGTACAGGTTGGACAGGTAGAGTTGCAGCGAATGTGGCGGAAATAAATGAATATGTAGCTCCAGTATCAATAAGCACAAAAGCAGGTTGAGAGTGTATGGAAATGGTACCTTCCACCATACCCCCTTCGTCGGGTAGGTCAGCTTCTATGACCACATTAAGGCGTCCCTGACGCCTGGTACATTCTAGGCTCTACCTGGCTGATCCTTCAGCATAGGACAATCCGGAATACGGTGGTCACGACCACCACATCTCAAGCATGCCCCAAGCTTCTTCCAGCATTCCTCAGCTCGGTGTCCTGGTTTATCACAGAACTTGCAGTTCTCAGACAACTGCCTACCTTCCATTTTGACTCTTTTGTCTCCCGCAGCATCTCTTCCAGCATTTGGCCTCTTGTTGTTGCTGTTAAAATTGTTATTGTTGCTACGAAACGTTGGAGCATTATTAGGTGCTCCCTTCTTGACAAGACCGGCTTAGAGTTGTCCTTGCTCCTCATGCCCTCTACTTTGGCCATGGTGTCTTCTACCAGTTGAGCTCTTTGGACCATCTCAGTGTAAGTTTGAATGTTGTGTGGTCCGAGCCTTTCAATGAACATGGGCCTGAGTCCATCCATGAAACGGTTGGCCTTCAACCTTTCTGTGCCCACAAGATGTGGGGCATACACTGCCAGGCGAGCGAACTGAGCTTCATACTCAGCCATAGACATGCTTTTTGTTTTAGTGCAGCAAACTCTGCTGCCTTCTTCTCCTTCACTCTCTCAGAGAAATACTTTCCCCGGAATATCTCCAGGAATCCGCCCACTCTAGTTCAGCTACGTTTGGCAGGTGGGCCGAGGTGGCCTTCCACCATGCTCGAGCATCCTTAGTAAATTGAAAGTGGCCATACCACTTTTTCCCTATTGGTGCATTGCATTACTTGGAAAATCCTTTCGATCTCCTCTTGCCAATTTTATGCTTCATCTGGGTCGGGGATCCAGAGAAACGAGGAGGGTTTAAACTCCTAAAATTTCGGTGCAGATCACCGGCTCCATTCCTTGCAGCTGCAGCCTGATTCCCAGCCTGAACTACATTTTGCAGGGCCTGAGTAAGTCCAGCCACAGTGTCTTGCATAGCTTGCCACTGGTTACTAGCCATTGCAGTTGAGTGAGAGTGTTAGGAGGGTTCCTGAGAAAAGGATGGAAACCAATTATTGTCTTCAGATACATTATAAGAGTTAATGGGTAGGAGTGTTTAATTCTTTCTAACATATTCCCAGTCTCTACCCATTCTCACTAGGAACTGTATTTAATTTTTCATGACCTAGGTTCCATAGGTATCTCCTATTCCTGAGACATTCCTATTTGGTATTCCTAGGCTCTGATACCACTAAACTGTCACGTCCCGAGAATTACGCAGCGGATATTAGTTTGAAGAATTCAAATCGATATCCCGAGACGTGGACAGTCGGCAAATAAGCCTCTAGCTAGCACGCACTAAATGTATATCAACACAACATCATAATAGGGCCCAACTGATGAACTCAATAAAAATTGTATTCAAACTCAACTTATTGTATTCCAATGCAACTGTTACAACTCTTAGACTATGATAACAGAACTAGACTCAATAAAAAGGAAAGTACATTTACCCCTCACTTCCTACTGCATGTTCTAACTCTCAAAATAAACTACTATAACTAGACTCATAATTGGAACGCTCATCACTCGGACGCATTCCCATCCTCGACTTGTTCTTCCTCATGACTTCATAGTCACCTAGATTGGAAAAGGTAGGGGATGAGCAAGCTAGCCCACTAGGATTTACATCTCAATGTGCGGACAATGATATAAGTGATTAGCAATTTAGAACTAGGTAAGCATGATGAATGTCATGATGTGCATGTACGAATGAAAACCCTTTCAAACAGGACACATGAAACAAGCTAGATAGAGTGATCATGATAGAATAAGATCTGGAACATATAACAAGAGAGAACTAGCAATAGATCACTATGTACAAGCACGCAAGATTTCACTATGATGTCAATAGTTTTCAAGAAAATCAATATCACTAGTTGCAATAATGCAGGATGGCCATATCACGCAAGCAAACAAGCAAGATTGCACAAGCACGATCAAGTAATACTAATCAGGCACGTAGACACTAATGTACACCAGGAAAGATCCACCAAGAATGCACACATGTCACGTGTATGTGGTTATGTATCTAACATTCAACAAGCAAGAAAGTACTCCCAGCGCAGATGCAACGCCAGTAATCATTATACCCCATGGTTAACAGTATATTTATAACTCGCTATCATTGGGGCTAGACTGGAGCCCTTGGACACACGCCGTGCCCTGTCAGCCATCTCATGTAAAATTTTAAATGTATACCCACAGTCATAAATAATGGCCAATGAGAGTTTCAAAATGTAGCATGTGAAATGTCATGTTCACGATGATGATGAGAGAAATAAATAATTAAATTGAACATGATTCCATGAGGACAATGGTCAAGAGATAAATTCGACAACTGAACGGTACGATTATAATTTAGTTCAATCTTTACATTAATGGCATTAGTCTAGATTATAATTCATGCTCACGAGAACAAAAGAGAGAGGAAGGGCACGCCCTAGATGTATAAGTGTGTAGTGATGCACGCGTGTCAATTCACAATTCGTCGGTCTCAAACTCTCGAAAAAAAACACTTAACATGATGGCATGCAATGAATAATGTATTTAACTACATATGGGTTTACAAGATTTTAAGATAAAATTATCATTTAAAGCAAGCTAGAATGGTAACAAGAGTAAATCACAAGTTTCATGTATGATCATATCATTAAGAAAGCAATTAGAATAATATTCGTGTAATTAAGGATTTTCAATGGGTTAAGCATTTTAAGCCATTAAATAGACATTATGTAATGAACAGACCCAAGACAGTAATATTTTGCAAAGGTAGTGTCGACACAACCCATACTGTGTCGACACCATGCTCGAACACACAGCAAAAACATGAAAACTGGTCAAGTAGTGTCGACACTAGTTCAAGTAGTGTCGACACTAGAGACAGGTTCCAGAAAACCTTCTGGCCAACATGGGACAGTGTGTCGACACTAGATCAACTAGTGTCGACACTAGGTCAGCTCCCAGAAACTTTCTGGGACAAACTGGGACAGTGTGTCGACACTAGATCAGGTGTGTTGACACTAGGACCTTCCCAGAACACCTTCTGGGCTGTTTTGGGACAGTGTGTCGACACTAGATCAGGTAGTGTCGACACTAGTGCCCTTCCAGGAAAAACTTACAGGTCAAAGGTAACCCGAAAACACGTCTCATGCAGAATTTACTTACACCTCTTATAACTCTCTAATGAATGACATTTAGACAAAATGTTCAACATGAAAGATGACGAGGAAACTAGTATAAGAACTTTTCTGTTGGGGTTTGATTTAATTCGGTCTCTAATTCTAAGAAAACATGTGAAGAACAAAAAGTCAAGTGTAGCCCGAAATCACAGTATCATGCAGTGACTCTCTTCCCACGCCTGTAACTCTCTAACCAAAGACTTTTGGACAAAATGTCCAACATAAAAGATGATCATGATGTCAAGTAGGAAAACTTTGTTGAAGAAAGTTTAGTCTAATTTGGTCTCGAATCACGTGCATAATAAGAAGAACGAGAAAAACCCTAACAGTGCGCGACTTTGGGAGAACACTTATAACTCAAAATATACTCATTAGAATTTGATGAAACCAGTGGGAAACGAAAGTTAACTTGATGCTATACACATTTATATAGGATATTTTCAGGTTGGGGCCCGAGAAAACCTACCTTATGAGTTTAAGAGGTCTCATTTTTTCCAGAAAACCCATGTTCAGACCACTTGGAGGAGAAACGCTTACTGCTCCGAGTATACTGCATGGAATTTAGGAATTCCACTTGGGTTAGAACATAGACTTGACCCTCTTTCCAGGGGTATAAGCCTTGCAAGGTTTGGTTTAGGTTTGACCTACCTTTGGTCGACTTCAAGATGACCGTCTGTGCAGGTCGCAGTAGACTCAACGGGGAAAAAAAACGGCTTGGTGTGGATGATCTCCTGCTCCCCAGCCACCAAGAACTTCTCCACACGACCCTAGAAAGTTCTAAAACTTGTTCCTAGGTTTGGTGAAGAGTATTTAAGCAACCATGGTGTGTTAGGAGTCCTACTATGACTAGGAAAGCTAAGTTGCGGTTTTGACAGGATAGTTTCCTATCTTTTGAGGATTTCTTCCTCCCTTAGAGTGTGTGAGGCTTTAGGAAACCTCCCACCATAGGTAGGCATGAATTTGGGTTTCCAAGAATGCATGATTGCATCCCAATTTAACTCAATTTGCCTCTTCTAATTTCAGCCTATTTAGAGTTACGCATTTTCCCTGCATTTTCTAGCTTTATTGATTATTGGGCCAATGATGTCCATTGACCCAATTATGATATTGGGTCATTAATATATAATGTTGGAAGTCCCTCCAACACTTTTATTTAAATTTTTGATTGCGTTGTATTTCCGTGTTAACGGTTTTCCGACTTGTTATAGCACGTACGATAATGATGCGTATGTTTTATATACTTGGAAATTATTTATTTCTTTTATTTGATTCTTTATATAACTAAAATTTCCGGGGTGCTACAGTAGGTGTACCACTGAACGGGCGCCCGTACTCTCTCAGGCCGGGATCCTGCTCATGTCCTCTAGGCTGGGGATCATATGCCCCATGGAAACACGAAGGCAGTCGCCTTCGTGTCCCACCTGCTGCGCAGGGCCTGGTGAGAGGAGCATCCACCTTCATCCTCTCCATCCTAAGTACCTCACCGAAACCCATCTCATCTATTCTCTCTCTCTAGAACCCGGGGAATGCCAAATACACTGCCAAAACTAAAAGCCACGAAACCCGGGCCTGATCTCACCCTGCAAGCACAAATCGGTCAATAAGTCAGTTTAAGCATGCCTTATTTAGTTGCTCGGCTGAGGTCGCGCCGGCTAAGTAGGCCGCGACCTTGTCGCGACGCCCCGACATGCCGCTACATGGTCGCGACCAGTCTGGTGACTGCGACCTTGTTGCGACGGCCTCTGGCGATGGGACAATTTTGCGGCTTCCGACACCGTCGTGACAACTGTTGTCATGACGCGGCGAGCCGTCGCGTTCTCAGACGCAGACCGACTGGTGTCCCTTGTTTGGTGGCCGTTTCTCTAGGCATCACACCCTGCATTGGCCCTCTTTGGGGCTTCCCCATTACACACACACCACCAATCAAAGATTAAGGGCTTCAAATACCACCTTATTCATGGCGGCTTCTCGTGCCATCGCTGCCGCTTCCAGGTCCATGGGGGTGCTTCCTCCTCCGCCATCTCAATCTCAGGGGTTTCCTCCACTGCCAGAGGAGCCTCCTCTCATCGCCGGGAAGGCCTCCTCGCCTTAGCCTTCTTCCCCTTTCCCCGTCACCACTGCCGCTACCACCTCCTTCCATCGCCACCAAAGAGAGGGAGAACGAGGGAGAATGAGGGAGTGCAGAGAGAGTGAGAGAGTGGGGGAAGGTCGGGGTTGGATCGCCGAAGAAAAGGGGATTCGCCGCTACTTAGGAAAGTGGTGACCACAAAAGAGGAGAAAGGGGGGGGGGGTTTGCATTTTGAATGCTCAGGTAGAGTCGCGACGCTTATATGCGTCATGTTTAGATCGCGGCTGCTTCGGACGCCGCGACCATGTAGCGGCCCGCCACCATGCCGCGATTCTAAGGCGACTACTTCCCTAGTCGCGACATTCACCGACCTAATCCAGCCCCCAGTCCATTAATCAGGGACGTTGTGTTTATGTGTATGATGCTAATTGAGTGCTTACTTGTGTCTGTGCATAGTGTTTGTTGTGTATATATATTTTCTATTTTGTGTTGTTCTTTGCTTTGATTACTTATCAAAAAAATCACAAAAAAGAAAAAAAAATCAAAAAATCAGAAAACCACAAAAAATAGAGCGTCACAGGTAAGTCAGGTAAGTATCTCTATCCTTTCTCCCTTGCATTACTATATGTTACCTACATTATATCGTTTCAAGGACCGGCTGGTTCTCAATGTGCTATGGGATCTGAGTTCCCCTCATCAAAAACAGTGATGATCTAGGTGCGCGTTGCTAATTGCTGGATAGGCCGTTAAGTTAGATAAGTTCGGGAACGACGGACTCTATCTTGCACAACGGTTGCAGGAAGACTCTCGACCCATTCTTGTCTGATTTAGCAATATTATCCTTAATATATTTTCTATTTTCTCATTTTTGCATTTGATTTAATGATTTCTTTTTCTTTAACCAGCATGCATCACGTAGGAATTTGAGCTATCATGACTCATCCCTGGCTAATGGTGAGCTCTTGTTGAGTGCCCAACCATTCTTCATGTTTTGAACAAGAAATCCATTCCACTCCGAATCGGAAGGTTTGCCTCCGAGCGAGTTGCTCCCGCCAATTGTCAAGAATTTCCTTGTCTGGATTCTCTATTACAATTTTTGTCCTTGTTCTTTTGATCCATTTTAGTTGGGAACCGCTCCTAGGACAGAGTCATGAGTTACCTGCCTGGCACGCACATGTCTCTCCAAAATGAAACCTGCAGGCCAATCGGCTAGGGTACCTCTCAATCGAGGGGTGATCGTCCTTTTCTTTCTCCTTCTCGTCCAGACTTGTGTTTTCTTTACATTCTGCTCAAGAAGCTAACTCAGGGCTTTCAAGATGATTCCAATTGCTTGTTGGTTGGATCGAGTGTCTCTTTACCTTGGCTTCTATCTTTTCAGTCCACTCTGCATCATTTCCGCTTCACCATCATTTCATGACACCTCCGCTACACTTCCGCTTCACTCTCTTGCAAAGTGGAAGCCAGGGGGGGGGGGGCAATCTGTAGACACCTGATTCTGGCCTATAAGTCGAACCGTATTTTTTGTTATCTTAATGAGCCCCAAGTTGGTCATTCACCTTGAGCCCATCATTAGCTTTGCTTTGAGCCCATTAAAAAGCCTAAATTCACTTTATCCCGTCCATTATCATCTTAAAAGAGTCTATGAGCCTTAAATCCTCATTATTCTACTTTGATTGGCCAATTTTTAAGAATATTCGAATTTCCTTAACGCAACCGGTCGAAGCGCCGCGTTAGCATTGTCGCGCCCCCGGTAGGCGTCGCGACAGCCCATGCATACCCATGCACATGGCTTTAGTGTCGCGACCACCCTGGCCATCGCGACTCTGCTTATCGTGCCCACGAACCGTCGCGACTACAACCGCGGCAACAACCTCCGCAACCACCTCCTATTATCCTCTCATGGCCTTATCTTCATCTCCAAGCAACTTCCCAACCATGCATGTGCGGTTTAGGGTTGTAGATCACCTTGGGCCCTCCCTAAGGACTCTTCCTACGAATTTCCTTCAGATATATATTTTCATTTTGGTCATTATCTCCCATGGATGAGATATTCTCTCTCCTGCTCTATATAAGCAAAGCTTATCCTTCAGAAAAGAGAGAGCCCCCATTTTTGCCACGAAGTGTTGCCGAATTCTCTCCAGGCCAGACACAGCCCGTAGCCCTCCCTTTCCTTCACATTTTTACCTTGTCTCCTTCATCAAGCCATGCACATTTCTCATCCATGGATCTTGGAGGAGGAGAGGGCGACTTCCACTTCTTCCGAGGTTTCTCCAACACCCAAGGACGCCATACAACGCCAGGGAGTCGCCCTATTGTGGCTCTTTCTTCCCTTTCTTCCTCATTCCATCTTTCATGCATGTTATTTGCTTTCAGATAGGAGCATACTTCACATTCCTTTACGTTTTTTATACACCCTAGGGGTTTAAAAACCACCCCCAGGTTCGTTCCCTTCATGCTTTCCCCTTTACTTCATTTGTGGATGGATTCTACACTTAAATATCTTCTAACAGGGTTTATTTGTTGCTTTCTTAATTTTGGCAGGTAATCAAGCATCAGTCGACGAGGAGCTCTTATCCTCTGGCTGACCGGAGGACGGGAAGAAGGTCCGCCTACATTTTTCCTGCACTGTAGAGAACGCGGCAGGAAGGGTGGTCGCGACAAGGTGAACGCACCTTGGTCGCGCGTCGCGACATCACTCTCATCGCGACGGGGAGACCCGTCGCGACAAAGTTCAGTGCCCCTTCTCTCTCCTTTTCCTAGCACAGTTAGCCTACGTAGTTCTTATCCATGGAAACTTGTTAGGTGGCAATCACATCCATGTTCCATGCCCCTAGTTAATTTTAAAAACGTGTTTCGAGGGGTGCACAACCCCGTGATTACATTGGTCAGACAGAAAGAACAATTCAGATAATTGAAGATATGTTACGAGCTTGTTGCCTAGTGTGGGGAGGCAGTTGGGAGCACCATCTGGGCATGGTTGAGTTTGCTTATAACAACAATTATCACACCAGTATCGGAATGGCACCATATGAAGCATATATGGCAGGCCGTGCAGAACACCATCAAATTGGCATGAAGTGGGAGAAAGACAAGTAATGGGTCCTGAATTAATTTAGCAGACTACAGAAATGGTCAGGTTCATTAAAGAAAAGTTGCAAGCAGCTCAAAGCCGGCAGAAAAGCTATGCAGATAATCATCGCAGGCCACTTCAGTTTGAAGTTGGAGATTTTGTTTTTCTGAGGGTTCTCATACTAAAGGTATTTTGAGGTTAGCAAGAAAGGAAAGTGAGCCCAAGGTATGTGGGCCCTTCAAGGTATTAGAAAGAATCGGGGAAACTGCCTATAGAATTGATTTGCTACCTGATTTTACTCATGCTCATGATGTCTTTCATGTTTCCATGTTGAGGAAATGTATTAAGATCCAACACAAATAGTCTGTTATCAGCGGGATGATTTGAAACCAGACATGTCTAT
>JACBKR010002176.1:0-36640 GCA_014218235.1 Colocasia esculenta
AACCCTGACGTGAACCTCGGATCACTGTCGGAGACGACTGAAATGGGATCTCGTGCAATGAAACAACTCTGTCCACGTACAGCCTGGCTAACCTGTCCACTGACCACATCATTCTGATGGAAGAAAGTGCGCTGCCTTGGTCAAACGATCCACAATCACCCAGATACCATCGTGCCTCTGCGGGTGCGGGGCAAACCAACCACAAAGTCCATGGTGATGTCGTCCCACTTCCACTCGGAATGGTCAACAGCTGCAACTCACCACCAGGATGCTGATGCTCGTCCTTCACCTGTTGTTAGGTAAGGCACTGAGCAACAAACTCTGCCACGCCCCTCTTCATCCCTGGCCACCAGAAGGACCTCCTCAAGCAATGGTACATCTTGGTGGAGCCAGGATGAACAGCATACCTCGATCTGTGAGCCTCTGAAAAAACTGCCTGGCGCGCCTCCTCAGGAACGTACAAGCGGCCACTGAATCTGACCTCGCTGTCCTCGTCGAGCTCAACATCTGGCATCTGTAAAATGTCCGACAACTAAGGGTCTGCCTGCTGTGCCTGCAACACTTACTGAACACTGACAGCCGAACTGACAAACTGCTCGTCACTGCACGGTCTCTGGTCCTTGACAGAATGAACACTCCCTGGGACAGCTCCTCGAACAACCTCCACTCTCTGACCATCAGCGAACTCAAGCGCACGCGCCTACTCAAAGCATCGGCTACGACGTTAGCCCTACCTGGGTGATAGGAGAGGGTTAGGTCGTAGTCCTTCAAATACTCTATCCATCGGCGATGCCTCAAGTTCAGATCCCTCTGGGTGAAAATATACTGCAAGCTCTGGTGATCGGTGAAGATCTGAAAAGCCTCGCCATACAGGTAGTGCCTCCACAACTTGAGAGTGAACACCACTGCTGCCAGCTCCAAGTCATGGGTGGGGTATTCTCCTCATACTTCTTGAGCTGCCGAGAAGCATAGGCAACAACCCCACCGTGTTGCATCAGCACAGCACCCAAACCTGACCTCGACGCATCGGTATAGACCACAAAACAACCACTGCCTGATGGCAAGACTAACACTGGCGCTGAAGTCAACTTCGCCTTCAGCCCTTGGAAACTCTGCTCACAGTCCTCTGACCAAACAAACCCGACGTCCTGCCTAGTCAACCTGGTCAACGACGCTGCTAACTTGGCAAAATCCTAAATGAACCTCCGGTAGTAACTGGCCAAACCCAGAAAACTGCAGACCTCTGACACTGATGTGGGCTGCTCCCACGACAACACGGCCACCACCTTGGCAGGTCCACTGCCACACTAGAACTCGAGATCATGTGCCGAGAAAGTGCACCTCCCTCAGCCAAAATTTGCACTTGTCGAAACGGACAAAGGCGGTGACTCCGCAGGGTCTCAGCACATCCTTAGGTGCTCCTCGTGCTCCTCCTCAGAAGCCGAGTAGACCAGTATCATCAACAAAACAACCACAAAGCGATTAGGTACCACTGAACACCCTATGCATCAGATCCTGAATGCTGCAGGTGTGTTCGTCAGCCCAAATGGCATCACGACGAATAAAGTGGCATACTAAAACGGAAAGCCGTCAAACCGACATCTGACTCTTATCCGCATTTGATGTTGACTGATCTCAAGCAATCTGAGAAAACTCGGGACGACTGCAACTAATCAAACAAATCATCGATCCTCGCAACATGTACCTATTCTTCACAGTAACCCTGGTTCAACTGCCGATAATCGAGCACAAACGAAGGACTGCCATCCTTCTTTCTCACAAACAAAAACAGCGCGCCCCACGGGACGAACGTGTAGTACCCTAGAATTTCCTTGAATTATTTGTACAATGTGTGTTTATTTTGCATAATTTGAATGTTGTGTGGTAAGAACTAGGCGTCAAGATCGTTTGACGTTAAGGCTTGTAAGCGGCAATATCGTATGCCGTTTATATGGTGTTAACGACGATAGGTATTGACGTTTAATATTTTCTGAATTATTTAATTATGGGCAAGACTATAAACGACATCAACGATGGACGTTTATATTTGGGGTAGACGACAACCTATGTTGACGTTAAATGACTTGCCTGTTTTTGAGCTTTCCGTTCCGGATTAAGGAGATCGGCCGTTTCGGAAGGTTTTAATGGCTGATCCGATGCGTTTAGATCTGAGGGTCAGGATTAGGTTTGGTCTTTGCTTGAGAGGTCTTTATAAGACCAGATCTCTCAGGAAGAAAAGGGGGTTTTTGCTTTGGTTCTGGAGGAGAGAAAGAGGGCCGAGGAAGGGATTTGCAGAGCGATCTGGTGCTTGTTCGTGCGGTTCGAAGGCTTCTACACCGAGGAGATACATAGGACTTCGTGCCCAAAAGCTCATCCAGGCGGAGGAACTTCATCGGAGGAGGTTTCGGATTGCTTGAAGACGGAGAAAAGAACTGTCTCCCTGGCGAGACGGGCTTCTTCGAGCTCGGATTCGACACTCCATTAGGAGGGATTGAGGCAAGTTGCATGGGGGATTAGTTTAGGATATGATATATTACGTATTTAACATTTTTCTGTATTTTTAAAGCATGAAAACAACCTACGGGAAGGGTTAGAAACGCCGTTATTTCATGCAGGTTTTCTGTGTCTTAGAACTAGACGTCCAGGGGTATTGCCGTCTATATAATGTAAACGGCAATATCGACTGCCGTTTAGTTCATCCGAAATATATATGTATTTTCTGTCCTTACTATATGTAAACGGCGCTATGTGCCGCCGTCTGTTTGTGTTAACGGCGCTATGTGCCGCCGTCTATAATTACTTAACGACAACGTTTGTGGACGTCGACCATAGTAAACGTCGTATGATGGACGTCAAGATTATCAGAATCATGTATTCCCTGAAATCTGAGTGAACTTGTTTAAATGTATAATTTATGAATGTATGCGTTTCAGCCATGAAATATTTGAGCATGGGTTGTTATATTATGGACTGTCTATTGCTATAATGTACAGGTTACATATATGTATTAATGAACTTGCATAATTACATGACAACGATCAATGTTAAGTTAGTAAAAGATAAAGTATAATGATTAAAAGAGAGCATGTTGATTGATGTTTAGATTACTGCAATAGATATGATATGTCAGTAATCCTGTTCCATGTGAAAATTGTGAGCTTTTCTCAATATTAAACCATGTTAGTTAGTTGATTTAATAGAGTTAATTTCATGAAAAATAGTTGCAGAAATCAGAAAATTATGAAATTTGGCATGTGTATTGTAATTACTGATTTCGAATTTCTGTTAAAATTTCAGAATTTTCAGACATGTGTACGTTCTGTTATGAATTTCTGAACAATATATTACACATAGAATTGAATAAAATGAATGAAAATGCAAGAATGAATATTAGTATCATGATAGAAATCTGTTGTACAGTAAATAGGATTTCAGAACTGAAAGTGTTGTACTTTGAAATATTGCATTGACACATGTTAAATAGTATGAAATGAAATGTCACTATCTATTATACATGTTAGTGTATGCATTATAACAATGATGCCAATAAGACATTGCTATCTTAGAGATTCCTACAAGGAACTACACCGTAGATGCCCCTATGGTAATGGTTCACCTACATGTAAAGAAATGAATCCGTGGGCAACGGATTGAAATCCTGGAGGTAGACTTGTTCTACTGGTCAAGGTGGGAAGGACTTTCCCCGGTTTTGCGCAAATACTATGACTTCATCACCGCATTGCCTAGGTGATAAGTGAATGTTAAATGACTACTGATCTCTAATTTAGTGTGGGCTATGTCTTGGCAACTATATGAAATGACTACATGCTACAAGTTACATATCTACATGCTACATGTTACATGCTACAAGTTACATGTCTACCTGTTCTACATGCTACATACTACATGTTATATGCTTACATTCCTACATGTGAACTTGTTCAAAGGATTTCTTGTTACATGTCAATGTTTTAATATTACTACATGAAAATTGTTGTGTAAAAGAATAGTGCATGCATAAATGAGAAATTGATACATGAGAATTGTTGTAGGTCACATAACATCGAATAGATTCCATGAATAAGTAATTCCATGCTACATGTGAAACATTTTTATTTCCTAATAGTTAGAATCACTATGAAATGAATGATTGCCAATGGACTTAGAACTATCGTAAGAAAAGTATATGATATCAATGAATGGAATGCTAATGTACTACCATGTTTTAAAACTAATATACTGTTAATATCTTGAACTGTCTTTCATGTGATTTGCTGGGTCTTGTAGACTCATACTTGCCTAACATTTCAGGAGAGCCAGAGGATACAGAGGAGTTAGTGCAAACTGACTCAGAGCGTGAGGACGTGGAGACTTAGCTTGGCATAGAGAGATTAGAGTGAATCTTGTATGTGAGATCTTATGTAATTTCTTTTGAAGCTGATCTTTGAAATGTAATAAACTTTGGACTATTGCCCTTTTTATGCATTAGATTTGCTTTTGAATAAATGCTGATTGCAAGTGTTTAATTCCATATTCGGTCATTATCATTGGAATTGAATAGTTATTTGTGTATATTTCAACCTGTATTGTAATTGTTGGATTCGTTCCACTGTAATACCTCTATTAGATCCAATGTGAGTTGGTGTAACTGTACTGGGTCTAAGAGGGGCGTTACAGAGATTGGTATCAGAGCGATCCAGGTTGAACATGTACATAAATAGAATATCAGTATTGTATTCATATTTCAAGTCTGCATAAAGAATTAGTCCAAGTTATGTAGAATGATAGGTTATTAAATAGGATGCTTATTTTGCAGACTATGGCGACTCGTGGACGTAGAGGAGCTGGCCCGGCTCGAGGTGATGAGTCAGCAGGTGATCAGCAGACTCCAGCACAGCAGGCTCAAGACCAGGCGGGTGTACCTTGCCACCCCCACCACCACCTGTAGACTACGGAGCATTGATGCAAGGATTGGTGCATGCGATGCAGACTCAGGCTCAGACTACAGCGGCATTGCAGGCGCAGGTTCAGGTCGGTAGCTGCAAGAATTATTCAAGGTGCTAACTGAAGAGTTGTTATCTAAGAGATGTTTTGGATTGTAGGCACGGGCACCTGCTCAGGAGGCAGTTTTTGGAGGAGTGCCTATGATGGAAAGATTCAGGAGGATGACCCCGCCTTTCTTTAAGGGAGAGAGTGATCCCATTCTTGCGGAGAGTTGGCTTAGAGAGACGGAGAAGATCTTTCGTGCCCTTCGTTGTGCGGAAGAGGAGAGAGTGTCCTTAGCTACTTATATGCAGGTAAAGATAGATTTAAGGAGTTTATGGGTATTGTTTGGAATATATCTTAGATGTACTTACCTTCTTTTTCAGGAGCGTGCCGATGTGTGGTGGTCCTCTGTACTACGCACACAGTTTGAAGATGGTGCTATGGAGGTTGCATGGACTGAATTCGTCCGCTTGTTCAAGGCGAAGTATATTCCAGAGCACGTGCAGGACCGCATGGAGCAGGAGTTTTTGACGTTGACCCAGGGGTCAATGAGTGTACTTGAGTATGAGGCAAGATTTGCGGAGCTGTCCAAGTATGCGCCTCACATTGTAGCAGACGAGCGGAGGAAGGTAAAGAAATTTATCATGGGGTTGAAGCCGTCCCTGAGGACGAGACTGGTGGCATTAGGACATCGTTCCATGGAGGAAGCTTTGTCAGCAGCTTGCATGCAGGAGGCAGAGATGGAAGTTTACCTTGAAGAGAAGAGAGCTTCTTTGAAGAGGCCAGCATCAGCTTTCCAGCGGCAGGATAAGAAGAAGAAGACCCCAGTTTTTCAGCAGAGAGCAGTGGTTCCAGCGAGAGCAGCGGCACCGACTCCAGGCGGAGGTATGATTGCAGAGAAGCCAGTGTGTACCCAGTGCGGGAAGCGTCATGGAGGCGAGGTGTGTTGGGTGACTTCCGGGGAGACTGAGATGTGGTGATAAGAACCACAAGATCAGAGACTGTCCGAAGATGGCGCAGCAGACTGCAGCGGCAGCAGCACCAGCAGCAGCGAGACCGGCACCGAGAGCAGCAGGGAGACCGAGGGCTCCGGCTCGAGTGTTCGCCTTGGCGAGAGACGAGGCAGAGTTGGCAGAGCACGTCACTGAAGGTACAATTCTAATTATGGGAATGCATGCTAGAGTCTTATTTGATACCGGTGCCACGCATAGTTTTATTTCCGAAGGATTTGCCAAGGTCTTGATAAAGGAGAATGGTCTAGTTCCGAAAAGTTGGAGGTTCCCTTGTCTGTTCATACTCCAGCAGGAACTATCTTGACCGAGCAGTGTTTTTCGTCGCTTTCTGTGTGCATTGAGGAGCAAGTTTTGCCTGGTAATTTCTATTTGCTGAAGATGAAGGATTATGATGCTATCTGGGCTTTGATTGGCTCGAGGAGCATTATGCTCTGATGGATTGTCGGCGGAAGCTTATATTTTTCGGATTCCTGGAAAGGAGGAGTTTGTTCACCCTTTGCCCAAGGTCATGTCGGGTAAGTTTGTGATTTCAGCTTTGAAGGCAACTCGGATGTTGAGCAAGGGTTACCCTGGTTTTCTGGCTAGTGTGGTTGTGACCGAGGATTCGAAGAAGGTTCTATCTGTAGAGAATATTGAGGTGGTCAGAGATTTCAGCGATGTCTTTCCTGAAGATTTGTTGGGTTTGCCACCTGCAAGGGAGTTAGAGTTTGGCATTGAGCTCGTACCCGGCACAGCACCTATTTCCATTGCACCTTATCGCATGGCGCCAGCGGAATTGGCAGAGTTGAGGAAGCAGCTGCAGGAATTACTTGATAAAGGCTTCATCCGGCCGAGCGTTTCGCCATGGGGAGCACCTGTTCTTTTTGTGAAAAAGAAGGATGGATCGATGAGGTTGTGCATAGATTACCGTAAGCTTAACCAGGTAACTGTTAAAACAAGTACCCTTTACCTCGTATTGATGACTTGTTTGATCAGTTGCGAGGAGCTTCTGTATTCTCTAAGATTGATCTTCGTTCTGGCTATCATCAACTCCGAATTAAGCCGGAAGATTCTGCTAAGACGGCTTTTAGGACAAGATATGGCCATTATGAGTTCCTTGTCTTACCCTTTGTTTGACAAATGCTCCAGCAGTTTTATGGATTTGATGAATAGAGTTTTTCGGCAGTATCTGGATTCTTTTGTGGTAGTCTTCATTGATGATGTGTTGATTTATTCGCCCGATGAAGAGACTCATAGTGAGCATCTGAAGATTGTGTTGGGTGTCCTGAGGGAGCATAAGCTGTATGCTAAATTCAGCAAGTGCAACTTCTGGATGAAAGAAGTCCATTTCTTGGGTCATGTTATATCGGGAGAAGGTGTGTCTGTAGATCCAGCTAAAGTGGAAGCTGTTCTTGATTGGGAAACACCGAGATCTTCAGCTGACATCAGGAGTTTTCTCGGTTTGGCTGGCTATTATAGGAGATTCATCGAAGGATTTTCTTCTATTGCGGCGACTTTGACGAGGTTGACAAGGAAAGGAGTCAAGTTTGAGTGGTCAGAGGCTTGTGAAAAGGCGTTCCAGGAATTGAAGGCTCGTCTGACCTCAGCGCCAGTGCTTGTTTTGCCCAATGATGTAGATTCTTTCTCTATCTACACAGATGCTTCGAAGATTGGGCTTGGTTGTGTTCTGATGCAGGGTGGTCGAGTTGTGGCGTATGCTTCTAGGCAACTTAAGGAGCATGAGCGCAACTACCCGACCCATGACTTGGAGTTAGCAGCTGTGGTCTATGCTTTGAAAATTTGGAGGCACTATCTATATGGAGTTAGATTTGAGCTCTTCTCAGACCACAAGAGTCTCAAATACTTGTTCTCGCAGAAGGAGTTGAATCTGAGGCAGCGGAGGTGGATAGAATTCATGAAAGACTATGATTTTGATCTGTCTTACCATCCAGGGAAGGCCAATGTAGTGGCAGATGCGTTGAGCAGGAAAAGACAGATGATGAGGCAAGACTGGAAGATGCTAGATGACGTTTCAAGTTCTTTAGCTGTTCTAGAACCTCAATTGTGTAACTTGTTCATGGCACAGTTGTCTTTGAGATCTTCTATTCTTGATCGGGTCATTGCATTGCAGAAAGATGATCCGTTGTTGCAGGAGTTGGTTGGAAAGAGCGGAATTACCAGAGATGAAGATGATGTGATTCGCTTGAATCTTAGGGTTGTGTCCCTAATAATGTTGATCTGAGAAAGGAAATTTTGGAGGAGGCGCATAGATCTCAGTTCTCTATTCACCCAGGCAGTGGGAAGATGTACAAGGATCTGAAGCGTTCTTTCTGGTGGTCTGGCATGAAGCGAGATGTGGCTGATGTTGTGGCGAAGTGTCTGATTTGTCAGCAAGTGAAGGCAGAGCGTCAGCGACCTTCAGGTTGATGCAGAGGTTAGATATCCCTCAGTGGAAGTGGGAGCAAGTGACCATGGACTTTGTATCCGGATTGCCTAGATCGGCTAGAGGAAATGATTCTATTTGGGTGATCGTTGATAGATTTTCGAAGAGTGCTCATTTCCTTGCCATGAAGAAGAAGCAGTCCGTTGAGAGCTTGGCCAGGCTGTATATTGATAGTATTGTGAAGCTGCATGGGATTCCGAAGTCGATTATCTCAGATCGTGATCCGAGATTCACTTCCAGGTTTTGGCAGAGTTTGCAGCAGGCTTTTGGCAGTCAGTTGAAGTTGAGTTCGGCATTTCATCCGCAAACGGATGGACAGTCCGAGAGGACTATTCAGACGTTGGAAGATATGCTTCGAGCTTGTGTTTTAGAATGGAAAGGTGATTGGGAGCGCCATCTATCTCTTGTGGAATTTGCTTATAATAACAGTTTCCATTCGAGCATAGGAATGGCACCTTTTGAAGCTTTGTACGGAAGACCCTGTAGATCCCCATTGTGTTGGGAGGAGTCAGGAGATCGACATCTGGTTGGACCTGAAGTAGTGCAAGAGACTTCAGCAAAGATTCAGATGATTGTGCAGAGAATAAAAGCGGCTCAGGATCGTCAAAAGAGTTATGCAGATGCAAGAAGGAAGGATTTGGCATTCGAGGTTGGAGACCATGTTTTCCTTAAGGTTTCGCCAACCAGAGGTGTAGTAAGATTCGGAAAGAGGGGTAAGCTGAATCCGAGATTCATTGGACCCTTTGAAATTCTGAAGAAGATCGGGAATGTGGCATACCAGTTAGCTTTGCCACCATCTTTAGCAGCGGTGCATCCAGTATTTCATGTATCCATGTTGAGGCAGTATGTTAGAGATCCGGCTCATGTGATCAGTTATGAACGATTCAGTTGCAGCCAGATTGTCTTATGCTGAGCAACCTGTGGAGATTCTGGACAGGAAGGTGCAAGAATTAAGATCAAAGTCCATTCCATTTGTGAAGATTCTATGGAGGAACTTCTCACGTGAAGAGGCAACGTGGGAGCTTGAAGAAAGAATGAAGAAGCTTTATCCGTCCTTGTTCGGTGAGTAACTTAACTCAATCTTCGAGGACGAAGATTATTTTAAGGGAGAGAGGATGTAGTACCCTAGAATTTCCTTGAAATTATTCTGTACAATGTGTGTTTATTTCTGCATAATTTGAATGCTGTTGTGTGTAAGAACTAGGCGTCAAGATCATTTGACGTTAAGGCTTGTAAGCGGCAATATCGTATGCCGTTTATATGTGTTAACGACGATAGGTATTGACGTTTAATTTTTCTGAATTATTTAATTATGGGCAAGACTATAAACGACATCAACGATGGACGTTTATATTTGGGGTAGACGACAACCTATGTTGACGTTAAACTGACTTGCCTGTTTTTGAGCTTTCCGTTCCGGATTAAGAGATCGGCCGTTTCGGGAGGTTTTAATGGGCTGATCCGATGCGTTTAGATCTGAGGGTCAGGATTAGGTTTGGTCTTTGCTTGAGAGGTCTTTATAAGACCAGATCTCGCAGGAAGAAAAGGGGGTTTTTGCTTTGGTTCTGGAGGAGAGAAAGAGGGCCGAGGAAGGGATTTGCAGAGCGATCTGGTGCTTGTTCGTGCGATTCGAAGGCTTCTACACCGAGGAGATACATAGGACTTCGTGCCCAAAAGCTCATCCAGGCGGAGGAACTTCATCGGAGGAGGTTTCGGATTGCTTGAAGACGGAGGAAAGAACTGTCTCCCTGGCGAGACGGGCTTCTTCGAGCTCGGATTCGACACTCCATTAGGAGGGATTGAGGCAAGTTACATGGGGGATTAGTTTAGGATATGATATATTACGTATTTAACTTTTCTGTATTTTTAAAGCATGAAAACAACCTACGGGAAGGGTTAGAAACGCCGTTATTTCATGCAGGTTTTCTGTGTTTTCTGTGTCTTAGAACTAGACGTCCAGGGGTATTGCCGTCTATATAATGTAAACGGCAATATCGACTGCCGTTTAGTTCATCCGAAATATATATGTATTTTCTGTCCTTACTATATGTAAACGGCGCTATGTGCCGCCGTCTGTTTGTGTTAACGGCGCTATGTGCCGCCGTCTATAATTACTTAACGACAACGTTTGTGGACGTCGACCATAGTAAACGTCGTATGAGACGTCAAGATTATCAGAATCATGTATTCCCTGAAATCTGAGTGAACTTGTTTAAATGTATATTTATGAATGTATGCGTTTCAGCCATGAAATATTTGAGCATGTGGTTGTTATATTATGGACTGTCTATTGCTATAATGTACAGGTACATATATGTATTAATGAACTTGCATAATTACATGACAACGATCAATGTTAAGTTAGTAAAAGATAAAGTATAATGATTAAAAGAAAGCATGTTGATTGATGTTTAGATTACTGCAATAGATATGATATGTCAGTAATCCCTGTTCCATGTGAAAATTGTGAGCTTTTCTCAATATTAAACCATGTTAGTTAGTTGATTTAATAGAGTTAATTTCATGAAAAATAGTTGCAGAAATCAGAAAATTATGAAATTTGGCATGTGTATTGTAATTACTGATTTCGATTTCTGTTAAAATTTCAGAATTTTCAGACATGTGTACGTTCTGTTATGAATTTCTGAACAATATATTACACATAGAATTGAATAAAAATGAATGAAAATGCAAGAATGAATATTAGTATCATGATAGAAATCTGTTGTACAGTAAATAGGATTTCAGAACTGAAAGTGTTGTACTTTGAAATATTGCATTAACACATGTTAAATAGTATGAAATGAAATGTCACTATCTATTATACATGTTAGTGTATGCATTATAACAATGATGCCAATAAGACATTGCTATCTTAGAGATTCCTACAAGGAACTACACCGTAGATGCCCCTATGGTAATGGTTCACCTACATGTAAAGAAATGAATCCGTGGGCAACGGATTGAAATCCTGGAGGTAGACTTGTTCTACTGGTCAAGGTGGAAGGACTTTCCCCGTTTTGCGCAAATACTATGACTTCATCACCGCATTGCCTAGGTGATAAGTGAATGTTAAATGACTACTGATCTCTAATTTAGTGTGGGCTATGTCTGGCAACTATATGAAATGACTACATGCTACAAGTTACATATCTACATGCTACATGTTACATGCTACAAGTTACATGTCTACCTGTTCTACATGCTACATACTACATGTTATATGCTTACATTCCTACATGTGAACTTGTTCAAAGGATTTTTGTACATGTCAATGTTTTAATATTACTACATGAAAATTGTTGTGTAAAAGAATAGTGCATGCATAAATGAGAAATTGATACATGAGAATTGTTGTAGGTCACATAACATCGAATAGATTTCATGAATAAGTAATTCCATGCTACATGTGAAACATTTTTATTTCCTTAATAGTTAGAATCACTATGAAATGAATGATTGCCATGGACTTAGAACTATCGTAAGAAAAGTATATGATATCAATGAATGGAATGCTAATGTACTACCATGTTTTAAAACTAATATACTGTTAATATCTTGAACTGTCTTTCATGTGATTTGCTGGGTCTTGTAGACTCATACTTGCCTAACATTTCAGGAGAGCCAGAGGATACAGAGGAGTTAGTGCAAACTGACTCAGAGCGTGAGGACGTGGAGACTTAGCTGGCATAGAGAGATTAGAGTGAATCTTGTATGTGAGAATCTTATGTAATTTCTTTTATGAAGCTGATCTTTGAAATGTAATAAACTTTGGACTATTGCTACCCTTTTATGCATTAGATTTGCTTTTGAATAAATGCTGATTGCAAGTGTTTAATTCCATATTCGGTCATTTATCATTGGAATTGAATAGTTATTTGTGTATATTTCAACCTGTATTGTAATTGTTGGATTCGTTCCACTGTAATACCTCTATTAGATCCAATGTGAGTTGGTGTAACTGTACTGGGTCTAAGAGGGGCGTTACAGAAACGACAGGGTGAATGAGCCAAGCTCAAGACGCTCTGCAACTGGCGCTCAAACTCACGCAGCTCGCGGGGCCAGAGGTAAGTGGCTGGGGACTCAAGGCATCGTATCGGGCAAAAAGCTCAATGGAGAACTCTACCACCCGCTCAGGGTGGCAACCAGGTTATCCTAGGGGAAACGTCAGAGAACTCAGAAACAACCGCAACGTCAAAATGGAAGATCCGCTAGCCCTAAAGAACAAACCAAAGCAAGTACGCCACCCATCCATCGCGGATCAAAAGACGAGCTCTCCACAAGGAAATAAATGGCCGATGGGTTAGACGGATACCTTGAAAGCAGAGGACGGGCTCTCAAGGACAAACGAACGTCTTCCGCTGGAATCAAACCACGCTGAGTGAGCATCCAAACCAGTCCATGCCCAAGATGACGTCAAAGTCGCAAAGCTGCAGTGCGAACAACGGCGGGAAACTAGCCCCTTCAACCTCGACTGCCACACCTCTCTAGGTAATCAAAGGAACACATTAGTCACAGACGGGGGATCGACCATCACGTCACACTGCCTCTCAGGAGCGTGACAAGCAAGGGATCATAGAATCCTCGGAAGCAAAACACAAAGAAGCACCGAGGTCGATCAAAACATGAGCAGCTCTGCCAAGGATAGGTAGAGTACCTATAACAAGGTTGACTCCTCTGCCTGCTCCTGGGTGAGTGCCATCACGCGACCACGACAAACGCCCATGCTGCGGCGCCTACTGGGGCTGCTGCTGCTGCAGCAGCTGGTGGGGGTACTGATGCTACTGCTGGTACGGCTGGTACTACTGTGGCTGCGGAAACTGCTGAGCCTGATGCTGGTACTGCCCCTGCTGCTAAGGAGAGTACTGGTACTGAGGCGGCTGCTGAGCGTACTACACTGGCTACTGCTGCTGCGGGGCTTGCCCCATGGGGCAATCCCTCATGAAGTGGCTCAGTAAGCCACAGGTGTAGTAAACTGCCTCCTGACCGCCCTGCTCAGCTCCCTGGACAACTGACTGCTCTACAAACCTGGACTGGTACTTTTGCTACCGGTTCCGACCACCCCCGCGAGTAGACAACTTCCTAAACTGCGAGCGAATCCCGGTGCTGCCGGAACTGCTCGAGCCGGAGGAAGAGGAAGTCACACTACCGCGGCTACCCGCTAGACGCTGGTAAGGCGAGGACCTGGAAGAGGCTCCTCCCTGCTGCTACTGCTGCTGCTGCTGAGGCTGCCAGGTCTCTCTGTCCAAGGTGGTGGCCTTCGCCACGGCCTCCCCCAGGTGGTATACATGTGTGCCGTCACACCCACCTCAGGTCTGGTCTTAGTCCTTCTATGAACTCTCTGCACACGCCTGATCACTCCCTGCGACATGAGGCACATGCCTCAACAACCGGACAAACCTCTGGTGGTACTGCGAAACTATGAGGTCGTCCTGAACCAGCACCTGGAACTGGTCTCGTCTCTCACGTCGAGCGTAGTCGGGGAAGTACTCGCCGTGGAAGACCTCCGAAAACTGCTGCCAAGTGATGTGATCCAACCTCTGCCCCTGGAAGTGAATCTGCCTCTGAACTCTCTACCACTCATGGGCTGCTCCCTTGAGCTGGTACACTGCCAGTCGAACCTGGTCCTCCTCAGTGCACTCCATGGTCTCGAAGATGCGCTCTAACTCATGGGTCCAGCTCTCTGCCTTTCCTAGATCATAGTCATCGTGGAACATCGGTGACCGAAGGCGTAGGAACCACTCGAGGAGAGTGGTCCTATCCTCCGTAACTGCTATCCTCCGCCGCCCCGCCCGAGTACTCCCAGTGCCCGACCGCTGCTGACGCTCTGGCTGCTCCACCTCTGGCTCTACCTGCTGCTCCGACACCACTGGAGGAGGTACTGGAAACTGAACACCTGCTGCTGCCTGCCCAGGCTGGTACGCTCCTGGTACAAGTTCCTAAAGAACAGCTCTGCTAAGGGAAACCAGTCTGCGTACTGCTGCGGCTGAGGCTGCTACTCCTCGCGCTGCTGCCCACCTATCGCTGCTGTTGCCGCTGCACCCTGAGGCTGTGCCACTGACTCGTCTTCCGACACCTCCTCGTAGACCTGCCCCTGCGCTGGCATCTCAAACTCATCCTGCTGCTCGATCAACTGTCTAGCCTGACTGCGCCTACGCGGAGCCATGCCCTACACGACACACAACCAACAAGCTCGGGCAGCTAGCAGTTTACTTGTACTATCGTTGGGACTTCCTGTTGCAGTTTAAATCCATTAAAATTCCTATCAGACTCTCGCTCTGATACCAACTGTAACGACCTGAGAACCCGACCATCAACCCACGACGAGGACCTGATTTTCGCAATCGCCACCCACGGATCCAGGGACCCGACTACTATAATCTACGTCTAACAGATATGTAACGGAAGTAAATGTCAACTGCTAAACTAGAAGTCTACGTGTGGAAACAGAAAAGAGAGTGAGACTAGCACGTACTACTCTAAGTACAGTCCCAATGCACGCACGCTAGTACAAGTAAAAGCAGGGGAAGAACAAGTCCCTTAAGGGCATACCCCCAGGTTGACGTACACTAAAAAAGGGAAACCACTGCTAGCTATGGGACTCCAACTACCACCCGGTCTCCTGCGCCTGGCGCGGCGCCCTGCCGCTGCTGAGAAGTCTCACCTATCAAAAGGAGGGATGAGCTTCACAACAGAAGCTCAGTAGGGGCTACCAATCTCCTATTGGCTCTAAACAAGCAGGAGAATATAAATATCAAATGAATGACAGTAGTTTATATCTTCTACCTACAAACGGAAGTGCAGAAGCGAAACTACAACTAGCACGGTACAGAAGTACACACGGTCGGAAACTCCGTATGACTGCTCGTCGTGACCACCACATGGCTAGTAAACACAGACGGAGGGAAATCCGCCTGGACAGAGAACACTAGCTACGGAAGCACTACCACTAGTCATGGTCAGGTGCGTCCACCGACGTCTTATCCTCGACCCAAGTCCTGACCCTCACGTCTCGTCAGAGAGAGGTATGACACAAGTAACACAACAGTAACCGCCGTAGTCTGGTCGGACTACGGTCCCATGCCTGGCCTCTCTATGCAGTTCTGGGGCTGCAAAGAGCGAGGCAGTGAGAAGAAGGACTGGCTGGCCTACGCCGGGTAGAACTCCTAACTGTCGTCGATGTCCCAGACCACCCACGAGAGCTCTGCAAGTGACTCACACGCCACTGTCCTAACCACCATTTTCCCCTAAGCTCCAGAGTTTTCCTGGTGGCTGCCAACTCGAGCACACTCGTAGCCAGGAGTACTCCCTCAATAGGCTCCCGAGGATGGGGGTCCTAGGCAACGGTAACAACCTCTCACACGGGACAAGCCCTCAAGTGCCGTGCACCGGGCGAAGGATTAGTGTAGACCACACTAGGGAACCAGCACATGTGCCACGGGTACAGTAAATGAATAGCGGAAAAGGGAAAGACCAAAACTTGTCTCTCGGTCGGGGTCGCGACGCAGTGGGCTGTCGCGATCTTGTCGCGACGCCCAACCTGGTCGCGACACTGTCGCGGCGGCCTAAGATGACGCGGCCAAGTCGCGACATCATCGCGACCCCACGATAGGTCGCATCTTCAGTCGAGGGGGTTCCAGAACATATCTTTTGGAGATCACCCCAAAACGCGGTACAACCAAACCATTGGGGGAGTTGAGCATGCTCAACATGTATTAAAGCTTTAAATCATCCAAACCACCCACAACCCCACGAAAACATGGATTTATACAAATCTACGCTCGAAGGAAGCCTCACCCAACTTGAGCATGGAGTTTTCACACTCCTAAACCCAAACCATAGAGGAAACATAATCTAGAGGGCGAAGGGAGCATGCTCAGGGCAAGGGGATCAAGGGTCCCTACCTCCACGCGAAGAACCACCCCGTTGGGGCCTTCTCATAGGTAAGAACGCCTCCTCCCCGCACTAAACAACCCGAGCACGCGCCCTACATGAATGGCATGTCGACGCCTTAGCATGAGCACCACGAGCAAGGAGAAACACCGAGAAACTGCGAGAGAGCTCGAGAGGGAAAGGAAGAGATAAAAGGGGCGAGAGATGGAAATGGGGAGTGCCCTCGGTTTTGAACCGATGGCCCCCAGAACGTGACGTGGCGGTCGGGTGCGGTAACGACACTGTCACGATTCCCATAAGCGTCGCGAGCTTGTCGCGACCGCCCGCCAAGGCGTGACACCAAAAGCGCAGTCAAACCTCAAAGACCGGGAAAGCAAACGCGACGGCCTGGCAAGTCGCGTCAACACTGTATGCTCCTGCCACCCGACACGACCGTTCTGACAGATGGGACAACGGTTATGTCATGTCAGGACGCAGTCGCGACAACCTAAGGCGATGTGATAAGGATGCGACGTCCACCCTGTCGTGAGAAAGACGCGGCAGATGGGGTCGGCGCGTCACCAAACCCATCACGGCAGGCCACTCTGGCGTGGCCATGTCGCGGCCAGGGCGTCTGTTGCGACCCTGAGGATGGGGCCAAGGGCCCAGGGGGTGGGTCTTATAAGCCGTGACACCTTTTGGCAAGGGAATCCTTGAAAAATTGTTGGACCGCCTTGAGGAGATCTGCAAAGAAAATCTCCCAACATGCCGTATATAAGGAACCTGTGAATCCATCAGGTCTAGGCGCACCCTTCGCATTCATTTCTCAGAGAACAGCTTTAGTTCAGATTGTCTAGCCTGGCGGGTTTTATAATCGAAAGCTTGTTCATCCATCGTGTGATGCACACAGAGAGAGAGAGAGCACGCTTACCGGCAGCGACGTCGACATGGAGCTCGGCGGTGAGGGAGAGAATATAAAGACGAGGACGATGAAGCAGACAACGGCGCTAGCGATGCGGCGATGGCGGCGGCGATGGCAACGCGGCGTCTCGGTGGGAAATCCGTCAGAGGTGAAAGAGAAGAGACACAATGAGAGAGGAGAAAAGAGAGAAGGGGAAGAGGCGCCCACAGCAGTGGAGGTAAAAGGGCTATAGAGACTGAATAGCGACCGAACTATTTCGGTCGCTATGCTGTCACTAAACCTCTCAGATTTGACGACCGAATAGTGACCGATTCGGTCACTAAATCTAAAAGATAGTGATCGATATCTTTTAGTCACTATTCGGTCTTAGATTTGAGACTGAATAGTGACTAAATAATTCAGTCTCAGATTAGATCTCTATTGCCGCAATTTCATGTAGTAGTTGGACTGTGAATTTTGATGAACTTGACGTCACAGTTCACTACCGTTTGCTAAAGTAGACGACAACATAGAGTGTCATTACCTAATCTAGATGACTGTGGTTTTTGTTATTTATATTTTACTATAATAATTATTTTTTGGTCGGGCAGGTTAACGACATGAATGTGTGTCGTTTATCTCATGGTAAATGACAACTTGTGTTGACGTTAACCTGACATGCCAGATTTTGATGATCACTCCATCTCCATATAATTTTGTCATTTATTATATGTATTTTGGTGGTTAACTAAACCTTGAAAATTATTATCTAACATCATTTTTTGAAGTCTTTCAATAGGCATCAGTTCAAACAAGATTAGTAAGTTGACTACACTCACTGTTCTGTGAAATTCATTGTATATGTTTTTTTCTAAGTATACATCGACATCCATATAAAAGCTCACAACAATTACTACTTCACTAATACATCGATTCACTTAAACAACGACTTCTTTAGTGATCAGTCTGTCCCCACGTAATTTTTAAATATACATGTATTTTGGTAATTAATAAAACCTTATCAAAGTTCTCTAAGTCTCAAGTATAGAAAATACTCCAAGGTCAAGGTCAATCAAGCCAATATTGGTAAGCATCATATTTCTGAAGCATTAAGTCCATATCGACTTCTGTTGAAAGTCACAACGATTTCCTTAGTGTATATCATTTTAAATGAAGTCATCGCAACTATTTCTTAAGTCATCATAATGATTTGCCCATCGTAACGATTTGCTCATCGCAACGATTTCTTAAGTCATCATAACGATTTTCCATTGTAACGATTTGCTCATCATAACGATTGCTCATCGCAACGATTTCTTAAGTCATCATAACGATTTGCCCATCGTAACGGTTTGCTCATTGCAACGTTTTCTTAAGTCATAATAATGATTTCTCATCATAACGATTTTCTCATCGCAACGATTTCTTAAGTCATCATAACGATTTGCCCATCGTAACGATTTGCTCATCGCAACGATTTCTTAAGTCATCATAACGATTTGCCCATCGTAAAGATTTTCTTCGTGCAACGATTTCTTTAGAACTCATAACGATTTTCTTCGCGCAACGATTTCTTTAGAGCTCATAACAATTTACTTCGCGTTACAATTTCTTTATAACTCATAACGATTTGCTTCACGTAACGATTTCTTTAGAGCTCATAACGATTTGCTTCGCGCAATGATTTCTTTAGAGCTCATAATGATTGACTTCGCGCAACGATTTCTTTAAAGTTCATAACAATTTGTTAAGTATTCATAACAATTTCTTCATTGAATACAACTATTTGCACTCTATAATGACTTGTTGGTATTCATAACGATTTCACAAGTCAAATAGACAACGACTTTATGGTTTATATCAACATGATGTTCATCTTATCTCTTAAGGCATTGAATAGTCAAATTCTTCCTCTATCTGTCTGACTGCTGTGCATTTAATGAAGACTGAATGTATCTCTGCATGCATGCAAATGATATCTTTTCATTATCGTGCATATTCTGTCAACATCTTTTAGAACAAGATATTTGGCATTGGTATTTTGGTGAATACTCACATCAACGTTTACTGACAACAAGAGACAGCCTAGCTGTCTACTGTTCTAGCATTTAATATGTGCAGAGTCCAAAAGACATTATGTCATATGACGTTGGACCATATAGACGCCAGAAGACATTATCTCTTTGCGTGCTCAACTGGATAAAAGATTGTTGAAGCTTCCAATGTCAAGCAGTCTAACGTCTACCAATCAAGAGACAACAGTTACTTCAATGCCGTATTTCAAAAGGAGATATAAATTCAAGACAGAAGATCAGAAGAGTAGAGATTTTTGAATGCACAAGCTATTCAAATCTTCTGATAGAATTCTAGATCCAAGAACCTCATTCCTTCTCGTGTTGCTCTTTGCTCTCCACACTGTAGTGAAAATCTTGTTAGAGCTCGTGTAGTTCTGAGAGTCTACTGTGTTTCTAGATCTTCTACTCTCAGTCCTACTTGCTTCAGATCTTATCTTGTTGAAGCATGATCTAGGGGCTTGTTTTTACTGCTTTCCTTTTATGTGGTGTTCCCTTAAGTGCTGAAGGAAGACCTAGTGGGGTATCCAGGGTTTTGTTCCCTTCTGTTGTGAAGGAAGACCTGGTGGGGTATCCAGGGTGGTGTAATTCCCTTCGTGTGAAGGAAGACCAGCTGAGCTGGGTGTTGTAGTGTCCATAAGGGGACTGTACCCTAGTTAGTTGAATCCTGTGTTGTTGCTCAGGGACTGGACGTAGGACTCCTAAGGAGAGGAGGTCCAGACCAGGATAATTTCTTATGTTGTGTGGTTGTTTTTCTTGTGTGATTGCGCTTTGAACTAACTGTTACTAACCTTCATCGAAGAACGTCTTTGTGTGAGTGTTTTAAGTACAGGTACTAATCAAATATTTTTAAAGACCCATTCACCCCCCCCCCTCTGGGCTTGTCAATCGGGCAACAAGGTATCAGAGAGAGTCTCTTCGACAATGAAGAAGATCCAACAATCTGAAGAATAAAGATCCATGGTAGCCCAAGGTAGCATTGAAGGTCAGTCTGTCAACTGACCCCCTCTCTTCAATGGTGAAGATTATGCTTACTGGAAGACCAGAATGGAGTACTTTCTACAAGGTCACGACTATCAGATATGGTCAATAGTAGAAGAAGGCGATCTTCTGGTCACAAATGAGAAAGCTCAGTGGACAGATGACGACAAGAAAAAGATCTCCTTGAATTGTAAAGCAAAGAGTGTTCTGTGCTGTGCTCTAAGCAAAAAGGAATTCAACAGAGTTTCAGCCTGCAAATCTGTAATGGAGATGTGGGAAAAGCTTAGAATTACCTATGAAGGCATAGACAAGGTGAAGGAGACAAGAATTGATATTCTTGTTACACAATATGAAAGGTTTCAGATGCAAGTAGGTGAATCCATAACTCAAATGTTCAGTCGATTTACAGACAATAACAAATGGATTGGCTGGACTTGGGAAAACCTATGAGATTGGAGACATGGTGAGGGAAATTCTTAGATCCTTACCATCTTCATGGACCCCAAAGGTCACAGCTATTGAAGAAGCTAATGATCTGAAATGGATGTCTTTAGAAAAACTCATTGGGTCCCTTAGCCCATGAGATCAATATGGAAAGGCTAGGAGAGTCCTCTAGCAGAAAGAAGCATTCAAATGCTCTTAAAGCAGAAGAAGACAAGCCAGATGAGTCATCAGCTGAAGATGAGAACTCAAGTGGCTGTGAAGATGAAGAAGCTATGCTGTCAAAAAGATTGCAACACATTCTAGCAAAGAAGAAGAAGTTCCAATCTGGTAGAAGACACTTCAAGAGAAATAAAGACTTCAAGAAACCAGATCGAAAGGATCAAAAGAAGAGTGAGCCCATATGCTACGAGTGCAAAAAGCCAGGACATATCAAAGCTGAATGTCCAAAGCTCAAGAAGCCTGAATTCAGAAAGGGAGAGAGCTCCAAGAAATTTATGAAATATAAGAAGAAGGCTATGGCAGCTACATGGAGCAACAGCAGCGACTCAGAAAGTGAGTCAAGCTCAACCAGTGATGGGAAGAAGCCAACTTGGCCTTCATGACAAATACCGAGGAAAAGGTAACCTCTGACTCATCCTTTGATTCTTGTAATGGTTCAGATTCCGATAGTCTAGAAGAAGCCTTCAATGAACTATACAGTAAATAGAGAAGCAACCAAAACTATTAAAAGTAAACAAGAAAAATAATGTTTGTCTAGAAAATACAAACTCTGATCTAAAATCAGAAAATGATCAATTAGAAAGCGAAATAACTGAACTTAAGAGGAGAAATGAACTGTTATGTGAGGATCTAAAAGCCAAGAATGAACAAATAATGAAACTAGAAAAACAAGCAAGCTCAAATGAACTGAAAACTGAAATTAAGACACTAACAGAAGAAAATATTAAGTTATCTAGCACATTGGAAAAATTTACAAATGCTAAAAATCTCTTAATATTAAAAGGTGCTAGAAGATCAGGAAAGAAAAAAACATGGATTAGGATATACACCTCCAGATAATGAAGAAACCGTAGTCTATTCTAAAATATACCCGACATGTAAGACCCTCGAATTTCCGTCATATTTTTCGTATTTATGTGTGTATATTGTGTTGAGTATGTATGTACGTATTTACGTGGATGTTTAAAATAGTATAAATACGTGTGCATGTGTTTATATTGAACGTAACTAATGTACTCATTGCATGACGGTAGTGTGGATACGATACTATATGTACATTGCATGTATATATGCCCGGTATGCATGGTTTCTGCATAAATTAGGGTTCTGGCCGAAGGCCCTATTGGGTCAATCCCCAGGCCGTTGAGGTGGTGTCAGCGTCCAGCCTGGACGCCAACACTAGATCCGGCATCCAGCGATCTGGACGCCAACCTCTCTGACCTGCATGCGCAGCAGAGCTGCTATCTTCTGAAGCAAGGCATGGCAACCATTGGGGGGATGTCCCCCAACGGCTCCAAGCCTGTCTAATCAGTATGGTGAGTGGGTGAGGGCCTCTCCTACACCCTGAACCGAGATGGTCTCTCCCCACTTCTCCCTTCACCTTGTGAGAGGAGGAAAAGAAGAGAGAAAACCCTAGAGAGCATTCTGTGAGAAAAAAAAAAAAAAAACCCCAGTTTGAACCCCTAAAATCCGACCCTTGGAAGCTGGTTTTGGAGATCTTCTGCATCAAGGAGGGAGCTGAAGCAAAGGGGAAGGCCTCCCCATCATCTCCTCGGCGTGGAGATCACCCAGGAGCTCGGAGGAAGGCGTCTTGGAGGTGCTTCTGCAACTTCTTGGGACTGCCCAAGGAGGTCTTCTTCGAGCCACAGATCTCTGGAGGATTTTTAAAGAGGCAAGTAACCTATCTATGGTGTCCCCGTATGAGTCTAGGAGGTTCTTATCATTTTTATGGAATTTCCCTCGAGTCCTAGTCCCTCCATTTCACCCAATTTCAGAGCTCGGGTCTATGTTTTCTGCACAGACCTGAGTAGACGGCAAGGTCCCTGGACGCCCATTCCTCCTTGGCGTCCATCGACCATGCCGCTGACTCTGAGTCAGCGGCCAGAGACCGCCGCTGAGTTCTTCAGGACAGAACAGTGAGCTGTTCTGTCCCTCTTATACATTTAATTTGGTATGTTTATGCATTGAGGATATATGGTATTCCTATAAGCTATGTATATGGTACATTGTGGTTGTGGATGTATGTGAGTCGTGTGGGCGAATGCGGCTAAGGATGTCTTGTAAGCATGTGAGAATAACTTGTAAATCATCTTGCAAAATCCATGATTCATGATTTAGATTAATGGGAATGCCTTGATTTCGGTCTATACATGAAGAGTTGTGGGACATGTATGTGTGTTCTGAATTTTGGAAATTATGCATGCTTGTGAATTGCTAATAAGTCGGTTCGGTAATATGAAAGCATGTAAAAATGGTTGTGGTAAACGATTATAGATGTACGAATTAGGGAATTTTGTACTCTAAATTCATGTGTGTACATTGGTAGTTTATGTTTAAACAGCAAGTGGTAAGTTACATGATGTGTGAATTCCATGTTGACGTAAAATGTGAATAACCTGCTAATTAGGTGTTTGATTTTCTGTAAATCCCCTTTAGCTCAGAAAAATCTGAAAAATTGAGGGTATGATCATGAGCCTGAAAACCGCCTGTGGTTAAATTTTCAGACCATTTGGACCCGTAAATAGAGAGTTATGATTTTCATGTGAAATGTGAATAATTCGTACATATGATCGCAATGTGATTAGATTTTGTTTAAATCAGCATGATTTGGATGTTTACTGTGTGTTAAAACCTGAAACTCTGTAGTACCATGTTAGTAAAAACAGAGGAGTTCATGTGAGTGAGGAAGTGAATGTGATAGGAAGTGTAAAGTGTGAAAACCATGCGTAAAACGCTAATTGTGTAAAAGTGTAAATTGTGCCAATGTGATACTGCTTCCAAGAAGGCAGTGGAGCTGTATCAGGGAAAAGTCCCCCTGAGAAAGTTCATTGTGTTAAGTGACCCTAAGGGCATTAGGGGGAAATCCTGGAGGTGGACAAGTACCACTGGTTAGGGTGGAGACTTGTTCTCCCGGTCTGCGTAGTCCAAGAGTCACCATTGCATGCCTAGATGGTGTCTAAGTGTATGTGTATGTGAATGTGTCCTTCTTTGGTGGTTTGGACTATGTGTCACGGCACCTAAATTGTGTAAATATGTGTAAAGTGTAATGTGTAAAGTTATGTGACCATGTGTAAATGTGTAAGTGACATGTGGATGTGTATGGTAAAGTGTAACCATGTGAAAGAGGAAATTGTGTAAAAAGGGAATGTGAAATTCCAGATGTGTAAATGTGTATTGAAACCATGTGAGACTAAATCTGAAACCAAGTAAATTCTGAAAATGCATGTTATTATGCTCATGTTATGTGTGCAAAAGTGTGTAGAATCCATGTTAGAGACAACTAATGAGCATGTGTGTAAAAAGGGCGTGATTGATTGTTCATATGTTATGTTCTAAGCCACATTGTAGCTTCCATGTGTAGGTTTGTAGTCTTTGAACCATGTGAAATCAGCAACCTAAAGCATGTTAAAAAGTTATAGTATGTGCTTAAGAACATGTGAAATCCATGCTAACTATGTCCCCGTTCATGTGTGTAAAGTGTCCATGTTGATAACTCTCACGTTTGGTTCTTTATAAGGTAAAGTTCATAAGTGAATGGATTAGAGACCATGTGGTAGGTAAATGTTATATTTTGAAATCTGAAAGCATGCGTTATGTATAAAATTGTAGAACTTCATGATAGGTTGAAAACTTGCATTGACTAGCATGCTTGTGTTTGAAATCTTAAATGTGCATGTAGAAACCACTAGGACTTGTACATGAATATCATAAATAGTGTTGCTTGCTGAGTCTTTAAGACTCACTCCTTACTTCGGCGTACAGGTTCAGACGGTGACGAGACCTTCGTGGAGGAGACAGTGGAGATAGACTCCGAGCGCGGAGTTTAGCTTGAGGAGTTGTGCATCCCTTTTGTTGTAATCTTCATAGTATGTACTTGAAACATTATATTAGAATTATCATGAAGAAAATGTAATATGTGGACATTGGACATTTTGTATTTATTTCAGCATTTAAATTATGAGAACTTTAGTTCCTTTTTGCAAATTGTAAACTGCATGTATGTCTAATGTGGATGATGAATGATGGAGATAGTTCTCTTTTACTTCCGCTACTCTGTTATTTATATTCGCGTGTATCTCAACTGTTTGTATCGTTGGGTAAATGTCCCACTGTGGCTGGCAGCACTCGTTATATCGACGGGTCGGTATGACCGTACCGGTATAATGAGGGCCGTCACACGACATCAAAATTTGTACCAGAACAAGACATCATATAAAGCCAATTTCAAATATATTGAAAAAGTACAAAAACATCTTGTTGCAGTCATTGCAATAAGTTAGGTCACATAAAAGCAACATATCCAACAAGACATAAGAAATGGATAATAAAAAGAAAAGTTGATGATACTAACCCCTCAGGACCCAAAAGATTTGGGTACCTAAAACTTGATGATTTTGTTTCAGGGTAACACTCGAGCATCCAAATGGTATTGGATAGTGGGTGCTCAAGGCACATGTCAGGGAATCGGAAGCTATTCACCCATCTCCAAGCTGAAGAAGGAACAGTTACCTATAGAGACAATGGGAAAGGCACAGTAATTGGCAGTGGCTCTGTGAGCAACAAAGGAAAAATAGTCATTGAAGATGTATTGCTTGTCAAAGGGCTGAAGCACAATCTCATTTGCATCAGCTAGCTTTGTGACAGAGGTCATCAGATTCAATTTCAAGAGTCAAAGTGCAGCATATTGAAGGAAGGAGCAGTGATTTTCGAAGCCAATAGAGAAAAGAACCTGTATGCACTCCATCTTGAAGAACTCAAGGATCGGGACATCTGTTTGAAAACAAACAAGGATCAATCAACTGAACTGTGGCACAGAAGACTAGGACATTGTAGCATAGACGGTATGAGAAAATTGTTAAAGAAGAATCTTGTGAAAGGTCTGCCAAAGGTCAGCACAAAATTGGATGGCATCTGTAGATCTTGTGCCAAAGGAAAGCATGTTAAGAGTTCCTTCAAGTCAAAGACTGTGGTGACAACATCAAAACCTTAGAACTCCTTCATATGGATTTATTTGGCCAATGAGAACCACCAGTCTTGGAGGAATGAATTCGGATTTGTTATTGTTGATGATTATTCTAGATTCACTTGGGTTTCCTTCTTGGAGCACAAAGATGATACATTTGAATGCTTTGTAAGCTTCAGCAGGAAAGTTCAGAAAGACAGAAGTTTCGCATTGTTACAATCGGTCAGATTATGGAGGAGAATTTCAAAATGAAAGATTTGCTAAATTCTGTGATTACCAAGGGATCAAGCACAACTTCTCAGCACTAAGGACACCACAGCAGAATGGAGTTGCTGAAAGGAAGAACAGAACTTTATTGGATATGGCAAGAACAATGCTGTCAGAATATGACTTGCCAAGGTACTTCTGGGCTGAAGCTATAAACACAGCTAGCTACATCATAAATAGAGTAATGATCAGGCCAATTCTGAAGAAGACAGCTTATGAGCTGTTCAAAGGAAGAAACCGAAGAGCAGTCACTTCAGACCTGGATGCCCATGTTTTGTACACAACAATGGCAAGCGAGACATTGGTAAGTTGGATGCCAAATCAGATGAAGGCATCTTCATGGGGTATGCTTCTAAAACCAAAGGATATAGAATATTTAACAAAGTACCTTATTGATTGAACAGTCTGTGCATATTATTTTTGATGAGACTAACCCTTCCTGAGAAGGAAGAAGATAGTGACAATGATGATGCAGACGAATTATCCAAGAAACTAAGGGATACCTCGATTGAAGACAAGATGATCCACCTCTAGAAGACTTACAACAACAAGATATTACACATGAAAATCATCGAAAGGAGTGGAGATATAAGAAAGATCACCACCTGAGAATATTATGGTGATCCATCTGTAGGGGTAAGAACAAGAGGTATGTAATACCTTGTGACTATCTAGCTTTGTCTCTCAAGTAGAGCCTAAGACAGTCATTGAAGCTCTTACTGATGAATCTTGGATTATAGCCATGCAAGATGAACTAAATCAGTTCAAGAGCAACCAAGTATGGTCTTGTTCCTAGACCATCAGACCATCCAGTTATTGGCACCAAATGGGTGTTTAGAAACAGATTGGATGAGACTGGTGTAATCTTAAGAAACAAGGCCAGATTGTGGCTCAAGGCTACTCCCAAGAGGAAGGCATAGATTTCGATGAAACTTATGCACCTGTGCTAGACTTGAGGCTATCAGAATTTTATTATCATATGCATCTGCTTTGGATTTAAAATTATTTCAGTTAAATCTGCATTTTTAAATGGTGTAATTAAGGAAGAAGTGTATGTTGAACAGCTTCCAGGTTTAGATGATACAGAATTTCCAAATCATGTTTTTAAACTTCATAAGGCATTATATGGTTTAAAGCAAGCACCAAGAGCATGGCATGAAAGGCTTAGCTCATTTTTATTAAACCATGGTTTCACTAGACGATTGGTAGATAGTACTCTATTTGTAAAAACAAAGTTAAAAGCATATTACTTGTACAGATTTATGTAGATGACATCATCTTTGGATCTACTGATGAAATCCTTTGCAAGTACTTTGAAAAGTTGATGCAGGGAGAATTTGAGATGAGCATGATGGGGGAGCTAAATTATTTCCTTGGACTACAAATCAAGCAAGGAAAAGATGGCACCACATCTGTCAAGCAAAATACACCAAAGAGGGTTTGAAGAAATTTGGTTTTGAGAACACAAAACCACTCTAAACACCCATGAGTACATCCACAAGGATGGATAGTGACAAGAATGGTAAGAAGTAGATCAAAAGATCTACAGAGGTATGATTGGTTCATTGCTTTACTTAACGACCAGTAGACTAGATATTCTATTCAGTGTATGCATGTGTGCAAGATATCAAGCAGATCCTAGAGAATCTCATTTGATCTTCGTAAAAAGAAATTTAGATACGTAGCTAGAACTCATGATTTAGGTTTGTGGTATCCAAAATCTTGTGAAATTAATCTAGTAGGATATTCTGATGCTGACTATGCTGGATGCAAAGTAGATAGAGAAAGCACCAATGGTTGTTGTCAATTTCTTGCAGGGTGTTTAATATCCTGGTCCTCAAAGAAACAAAATTCAGTGGCACTGTCTATAGCTGAAGCTGAGTACGTGGTTGCTGGAAGTTGCTCTACACAACTCCTCTGGATAAAGCAACAACTTGAGGATTTCAGACTAAATGTTAAATCAATTCCACTACTATGTTACAACACCAGTGCTATCAATCTCACCAAAAATCCAGTCCAGCATTCAAGGACCAAGCATATTGAGGTTAGATATCATTTTATCCGTGATCATGTAGCAATGGTAACATAGAAATATCCTTTATTGACATAAATGGTCAGTTAGCAAATATTTTCACAAAAGCTTTACTCGAATAGAGATTCACATCTCTTAGAAGGGAATTGGGGTATGTGTAATTGTGAAAAGACTTCTATTTAAAACTGGGACATAAATGTCCAGAGTTAAGTAAATTTCTCTCCATGGCTTTAAGCAAAAGAAATTTAAATTGTTCCCTACTGGTCGCTCTTCTTAATAAAGTCTGCTAAGGATGGTCAAACTTTTTTGTTGTTTTTGCACCTCTTGGCGCTTCGCTTTTCAGCAAAACTTTTATTTAACCTCAAAATCGATGTGAAATGATTCGTCTTCCTTTTCACCTTTTTCCTCTTTCGTCTGGTTGCCTGAGCCGATGCCTAACGACTCCGACATCGCCTCTCTGCTTTTGAAGTTCTCTCTTCTTCCGCGAAGAAATTTCTTGAGGACTTTTTCTCTCCTCTTTCATCTCAACCTTCTAGAAAATCCTCCTCACCAAAGTCTATGGCATCGTCCATTGTCTCCGGCAGTTTGGGTGGCTATAGCGCTGAGTTTCTATCGGAAGAGCAGCAAGAAAGGTTTACTTTCGTGAAGATCACGATTTGTGGAAATAAGGCAGTGGATGTAGCTGATCTTGAGAAGAACAGCATGCACAGTGTAGTGGCCGCAATGAGCAGATGCAGTGGATGGGAATCACCACCTTCTCAGAGGTAAGCTATCGAGACCTCGTGAAGGCTTTTTATGTGTGCTTGAGAACAGATGCAGACGGGTCCCTGGTTTCATCAGTCAAGGGAACCCAAATAAAAATAGATCATGAGCTATTGCATTTGTTGTTTGGAGTAAAGGCTTCCGGGCACAGTGGGGTTCACACCGTGGACGCCCAAGCTAAAGACTTGGTATTGTTGGACCAGGGTTCAGACTGAGAGATGGGAAGTTAGATATTAATCAGTTGAGTGCTCTCAATCGCCTCCTTATTTCATAGTTTGTCAAATTTTGGTTCCTAGAAGTGCAACTTTCTCAACTTGCACCAAGGCAGACTCGGATATGATGTTTAGGCCATTCAGAACCAAGAAATCAACATGGCCGAAGTAATGATGGAAAGGATGAAGTTAGCCCATGATCAAATATGGGATACCAAGAGTAAGTTGAATATATCCCTGCCCTATGCTCACTTGCTCACCAAAGTCTTTTAGCACTTTGGAGTAGATGTTTCTGGCACCGTTGTAGAGAAAATGGGCCAAGCAATTAGGTCCAGAAATCTAAGGAAAAGTGGTTTTTCAGTGGTCAACGGAGTTTGGACCAAGACATCAGTAGCTGAGGGTGAAACCATCCTAGGGCAAGCCCAAGAAGTCCAACTCGAAGCACCAGTAGTAGAATCAGAGGATCCATCAGTAGTTGCAGAACCAGCAGCAAGAGAGGGCACAATGCCTAGTGCTTCACTGAAGTTGCTGCCAACACAGAAGTTGCAATGGAGACTCCAGTTGCTGAAGAAAATGTAGCAGTAGCAGATTCTGTCAGAAGTTCAGAGATCCTCTTCCCACCTCGTCTGTGGCTTCTGTACTCCATCAAGTATTAGACTCCATTCACTCCTCCCCAGTGGTTCAAAACACCAGTGGGAGTTTGGTTGATCAGTCTGTGGCACTTGGCCACATTGAAGATTCTGTTTTGAGTGATGCTCCTATTCAGGGGGAGCAAGGAAGATTTGTGGAGGATGCTCCTATTCAGGGGGAGCAAGTTATTGAGAAGGAAGCAGCATCTCAAGGGACACTTTCTGAAGATGCTCCTGTAAATGAAGAGCATTTTGAAGTTCCAATAGAGGTCGAGGAGCAAGGAAAAGAGAAGCCCTAGCAAGAAAACTGCGCACAAAGGCAGAAGAAATTTTAAAGAAGATGCACTTAAAGCCCATCTTGAAGTGAATGGATGATCAAGGTGCAGTCCTGAACTCAGTAAATTCAGCTATAAGTAATGTTATTGAGTGCCAGGCATCCTTGTCAAATGACATTTTTCAAACAAATGTTGCCATGAAGTGGTTCAATAAGGAGCTGAGCACTATGAAGATGATGTTGTCTGACGTTTTGAAGGCAGTAGGGCCTAAAGATTCTACTCCTCAAGAGTGTGAGCCTTCAGGCCAAGTGAAGATAATGCAGGGCCATCAGGGCAAATCAGTGTTGATAAAGTTAGGCCATCAGGGCCTTCAGTTGATGCTCAAGCAGGGCCATCAGGGCCAAGTATTGAAGTTTAGCCATCTGAAACTTTGCATACTGAAGATTCTATTTTGTGTCAGGGGTCTGGACTGGAGAAGGAGTCACTCAATCCAGTGAACCGGTAGCTGAACAAGAAGACCAGGTGTAGCTCCTGAGCCTCCTGCCTCTTCTACTCTTCCCAATCCAGCTGCTCCCTCTCCTCCATCTTCTTCCACTGCACCTCCAGCTCCAACCACCTTTAAACGATCCCGTTCAAGATCTGTTTCCTCTCCCCAACATTTCCCTCTCAACTTGCTTCATCTCCTATTTCTTCTACCATTGTTCCCTCTCCACCATCTTCCCCTCAGCTTCCACCAGCATCCTCTTCTGCTGGCCTTCTTCTTCTTGTCCTTCTACATCAGAAATTTCTGCTCTTCCTACAGTAACTTTTGACTCTATCTTCAATCCACCTACACCTCCCTCTTTGTTACCATTATCCCTGAGGGTGCCCAACTCACTCAAATAGAAATCCTGGATATCAAGGATGAATTTGAAGTAGCAATACTTTGTTCAGTCCTTGCTGTTGGGACCCACTCTCACAGGACAGGCTCTTCTAGTCCTGTCTCTAAGAAGAGGAGACTCAGTCCTCTCATCCTGTCTCCTCTGAACCATGTTTCCTCCCCTTTGATTTTCCCTCTCTATCTCCAATAAGCAGAAACTTATCTATGAAGAATATCTTCAGAAGGTAGTTTTTGCCCACATTTTTGGCCTTCCCTTCCAAAATCTCTCTGATCATCTTACCACCATTTCCTTATACCCATCTCCCTAAGGCTCAACAGTGAAAAATCTTCTCCATGACTGATGCCAAAACTGAAGAGCAGTGGGCTCAGAGCAACAAAGATTTGTACAGTCCATTCCATCGAGTTCAAGCTGTCTGATATCCACCTAGGGAAGCTCCTCTTCCCCTTTCTGAGTGGTTCCAAATCCATCTCAAAGATCTATTTGGCCCTTTCATTCAGAAGAGATCAAATTTATCCGGCAGTATCAGATGTACAGTAACTGCTGCTATGTAAATCGCCTCCCAGAATCTCAGTTGGGTCAGTTTCGTACAGCCATCAGGGCCCCAGTTCAAGCACAGCTCATTCTGAGTCCCTTCAGGTCGATTATGCCACTTGGTTATTCCTGATGTAGTGTTTCCTTCCCCCTCTCCATGCTTTGATTATGGACACTTCTGTGGGAACACTTATCTTGAGCGAGCTGCAAGGGTAATGGCCAGATTATTTGTGCAAGATGGCCGTGACTTATCCTTCCCAAGATTCGTCTTCAAGCAATACCTTTAGGGTATATCAAGGCAGATGTTCTGGCCCCCATTCTCTCTGAATGCGAGCAGTTGTCTTCTGAAGAAGGATGAAGCTCTATCCCTTGTCTACTCAGCAGCTAGGCGATCTAAAAGCCTCTCAGGCCAGCTCAAATCAACCTCCCTTGTCTCCTGGTGAATTTTTGGATGCCAACTCTCTTCACCTCATCCAGGATTCCTATCTAACCTGGGTCAAAAGATACAAAGTTTTCTTTGCTTAAAGAAAGAGTTAGGTCGCTTAAGATTGACTATCCCCTCAAGATTGAAGCCTTTTTTCGGTTTGCCATTTTGGGTCATTCTTAACCTACAAGTAGCCCTTGGCCGGTTAAGTATGGGGATTTCATTTCAGATCAAAGGCAGCTTCATATCAAAAGGATGGCTCCCACCATGGGACCTTCTTATCAAATTGACAATGGGGCCTTTCAAGCCTTTTTTGAAGAGCAGGAATGCCAGGCACTCCCTATCATCAGGCACTTTGGCTCCTTGTTATCCCCTACTCATTACTTATATGTAAATCCTCAAAGCTGATCAATATATGTTGGTTGTCTGCCCTTCCATTTTTTTTCTCTTCATTCTTTCTCTCAGATTATCTTTTTGCTTAATGACCAAAAGGGCGAGAAAAATACTTAGCATATCTAAAACACATTCCGGAAATATTCATGCTTATTGTTAAGTGGAGAAAAATACTTAGCATGTTTTGAATACATTCCGAAAATATTCATGATTATTGTTAAGGGAGAAAATACTTAGCATCATTACCGGAAATATTCATGCTTATTGATAAATTTTTGTCATCACCAAAAAGGGGGAGATTGATGATCAGTCTGTCCCCACGTATTTTTAAATATACATGTACTTTGGTAATTAACAAACCTTATCAAAGTTCTATAAGTCTCAAGTATAGGAAATACACCAAGGTCAAGGTCAATCAAAACCAATATGGTAAGCATCATATTTCTGAAGCATTAAGTCCACATCGACTTCTGTTGAAAGTCACAACGATTTTCTTCGCGTATATCATTTTAAATGAAGTCATCGCAACGATTTTTAAGTCATCATAACGATTTGCCCATCGTAACGATTTGCTCATCATAACGATTTCTTAAGTCATCATAACGATTTGCCCATCGTAACGATTTGCTCATCGCAACGATTTCTTAAGTCATCATAACGATTTGCTCATCATAACGATCTGCTCATCGCAACGATTTCTTAAGTCATCATAACGATTTGCCCATCGTAACGATTTGCTAATCGCAATGATTTCTTAAGTCATCATAACGATTTGCTCATCATAACGATATGCTCATCGCAACGATTTCTTAAGTCATCATAATGATTTACCCATCGTAACGATTTACTCATCGCAACGATTTCATAAGTCATCATAACGATTTGCCCATCGTAACGATTTGCTTCGCTCAACGATTTCTTTAGAGCTCATAACGATTTGCTTCGCACAACAATTTCTTTAGAGCTCATAACGATTTGCTTCGCGTAACGATTTCTTTAGAGCTCATAACGATTTGCTTCGCGCAACGATTTCTTTACAGCTTATAACGATTTGCTTCGCGCAGCAATTTCTTTAGAGCTCATAACGATTTGCTTCGCGCAATAATTCTTTAGAGCTCATAACGATTTGCTTCGTGCAACGATTTCTTTAAAGTTCATAACGATTTGTTAAGTATTCATAACGATTTCTTCATTGAATACAATGATTTCTCTCTATAATGACTTGTTGGTATTCATAACGATTTCATAAGTCATATAGACAACGACTTTATGATTTATATCGACTTGATGTTCATCTTATCTCTTAAGGCATTGAATAGTCAATGTCTTCGTCTATCTGTCTGACTGTTGTGCATTTAATGAAGACTGAATGTATCTCTGCATGCATGCAGATGATATCTTTTAATTATCGTGCACATTCTGTCACATCTTTTAGAACAAGCTATTTGGCATTGCTAATTTGGTGAATACTCACATCAACGTTTACTGACAATAAGAGACAGCCTAGCTGTCTACTGTTCTAGCATTAATATGTGCAGGGTCCTAAAGACATTCTATCATACAACGTTGGACCATATAGAGCCAGAAGACATTATCTCTTTGCATGCTCAACTGGATAAAAGATTGTTGAAGCTTCCAAATGTCAAGCAGTCTAACGTCTACCAATTCAAGAGACAACGGTTACTTCAACGGCCGTATTTCAAAAGGAGATATAAATTCAAGACAGAAGATCAGAAGAGTAGAGATTTTTGAAAGCACAAGCTATTCAATTCTTCTGAAAGAATTCTAGAGCCAAGAACCTCATTCCTTCTCATGTTGCTCTTTGCTCTCCACACTATAGTTAAAATCTTGAGAGAGCTCGTGTAGTTTGAGAGTCTACTGTGTTTCTAGATTTCTACTCTCAGTCCTACTTGCTTCAGATCTTAGCTTGTTGAAGCCTGATCTAGGGGCTTGTTTTTACTGCTTTCCTTTTGTGTGGTTGTTCCCTTCATTGCTGAAGGAAGACCTGGTGGGGTATCCAGGGTGTTGTTGTTCCCTTCTGTTGTGAAAGAAGACCTGGTGGGGTATACAGGGTAGTGTAATTCCCTTCGTGTGAAGGAAGACCAGTTGAGCTGGGTGTTGTAGTGTCCATACGGGGACTGTACCCTACTTAGTGGAATCCTGAGTTTTTGCTCAAGGACTGGACGTAGGACTCCTAAGGATAGGAGGACCGAACCAGGATAATTTCTTGTGTTGTGTGGTTATTTTTCTTGTGTGATTGCGTTTTGAACTAACAGTTACTACCTTCGTCGAAGAACGTCTTTGTGTGAGTGTTTTAAGTATAGGTACTAATCAAATATTTTTAAAGACCCATTCATCCCCCCTTTGGGCTTGTTGTAACGACCCTCTTATATCGGTACGGTTCCACCAACCCACGTCGATATAGAAAGCATCGCTACAGTGGGACATTTACCCAACACTAGTACAATAGACTGAAACATACACAAATATAATATATCTCATGATAGCGGAATTTAAGGAAACGAAAAGAAATCTTATTCCATCATCCACATTCTATTCACAGTCTGTATAGTAGAAAAGAGAGCTAACTGTTCATAAACTGAAATAAAATAAATACATTGTCGACATGAGACTACGCAGAGTCTTTATTACATACTATGAAGTAATGAAATTACAATGCTAACTCCACAACTATCTCTCCTACTCTCGCTCTGAGTCGCTCCTAACGATCTCCTCGGAAGAAGTAGAAATGTCTGCACCTGTACGCCGAAGCAAGAATGAGTTCAAAAGAACTCACAAGTAACACCAAGCACACTAAACATAAAGCATCAAGTAATCTCCATATCCTTACGCTATATCATTTACACATAATGCATGGAAGTGACAATTTTCAAATAGAGCCTATTCATGATTTATACACATTTTACACATGGGATTTAGTTTTATACACAATAGACTAATCTTATCACATGCTTTCTACACTTTTCACTATGCTAAACTGATTTCATTCAATCAATCATAAGCCACATGTTGATCATTTTACACAATATTTACACATTTCATAACAACTAAATTAACATGAATTCTAAGATAAGCTTTCACATAGTTAACATATTTATTTAGAGAAAAGCTCACTGTTTTACTACTATCATGTCACATTCACAAGAAACTTATCATTTTTGCATGCTTTCATAAGAATTTCCTGAACACATATTCACTTACACAGGTTCACAATTTACACATTTTCTTTCACTTAAACACATTTTCACTTTTCCTTAATGTCGTGACACATAGCCCAACCACTTTAGAAGGACACACACTAATCACATCACATATCAATCACCTAGCATTCCAATGATTAATCTTAGTTACTGCGCAGAACCGGGAGAAGCACTCTCCACCCTAACTAGCGATACTTGTTCACCTCAGGATTTAATCCCAATGCCCCTGGGATATCACACACTTTGAACTTTCCCGTGGGGACTTTACCACAGTATAGTTCCAGCCCTCTAAGGTAGCAGTAGCGTGTCACCCATTGGCACATAATACATTTTCTCAATTTCAACACATTTCTAAATACAAAATAATTACGCATTCATCTCATATTCACACATTTACATCTTCAGTATTACCTAGCATGGACTACTGTTTGTAGTATTAATCAAATTTGTACAACAATTCTAATCATGCTGAAATTTTTGCAGAATTAACATTAATCATATTAGCATGTATTAATTATTAATATCTAACATAAAACAAGCTTATATAGCTACTGTCATCTGTTCAGTACATAATTTTAACCAGAAATTCATCATAGTTTAACCAATACCAAAAATTTACATTTTTCTGAGTTACACCTATTTTCTGAAAATTCTAACAGTGATGTTATCAACTGTAAAAATAGCCAAACTGACACAAATTTTCATTATTCGGATCACAATTTATTTCATACATGAATACTGACAGTACAAATTTTATCACAAATTTTAGGAGTTTAACTAGCTTGGCATGAATTCTTAACTTTTCTACAATGAGTAGACATATAACTATTTTTCGGTTCAGAAAATTAAATAAACTATACAAATATTGTAAATTGTTCAATTTTTATATAATGCATCAGATCTTATGAACAATGTAGGAAAGTTCATGGCAATTAAATTCTAACATATTTCATAAACGGCATTTTCCAAGATTAAAATTTTTGTGGTAGCACATTCCAAGAATTCTAATAATTAGTGAAAATTAAAAATGCACAATAACTCACAGTACACCCAAACATATATATTTACATATTATATGAATTTTACTGTATATCCTCATGCGGAAAAACTCGAAAATTAGTTTATATAAGGACAGACTTG
>JACBKR010002177.1:0-37417 GCA_014218235.1 Colocasia esculenta
CGTTAGTGTATGGGTAGGCTGCATGAACGTGAGGGGTGACATAGGTTGCATATCTTGTGTAGCCGAACCACCTAAATATCCTGTGTTCTTTTTTGTAGTTTGTCTCCTAATCTTTGACCATCATTCTACGTACGCATAGGATAGTTGGGTTCGTTCTGAAATATTAAGTGTTTTCCACTATATGTTCTTGTTTTCTTAGTTTAAATTCTTCTTAGAAAAAGAAAACTAAAAAAAAAATAGTGGTTTAATTAAAAAAAATTAACCTAATCATTCACCCCCTCTTGATTAGCTAGTGTACTCGGAACTTCAGATTTATAGGAAGAGTTTACTGGAGAAATCTTCGAGATATGTTGCTCAGGGGGGATGAAGGTTTGCAGACGTTAGAAGGTTATTTGTGGCCTCAAGTGAAGTCCACGAACATAGTTTGATAAGTTAAGTAAGACAACCTCAGTTGTTGGTCTTCTTCATAGCTAGACTGATCACTCGTTTTTATTAGGCAAAGTTCTACAGGAGTTGTTGTTCTGACTATTTATGTTTGACCATATGATCTTGATTGGTAGTGATGAGAATGGTATTACATATGTAAAGAATATATGCAAAAATAGATTGTTACGAAAGATCTTATTCGGGCCACAATATTTCCTTGGATAGAAGTGGAATACAACAAGGAGGATATTTTCTTTTTTCAAAGGAAATATGCATTAGATTTACTTCAGGAAATATGTTTCTTTGATTGCAACCTATAAATACCCCATAGCCACTCGACCTTGTTGATCTCTTAGAGTTTTGATGATCACAAAACACTCATTATGTTGGCTAACAAGTTTTTGAGGGTATATAGAAAGTAGGACTTTTCCAAGACCATTGGACTCATAAGAAGATGGATTGCTGAAGAGAGTCGACCTCAAGGTCTTTAAGGAGTCGACCCCCCTTTCTGTTTTGTTGTTCAGAGTCGCCCCCAAGGTTCTGAAGGAGTCGACCTCCATACACCGGTTTGCAAGTTCTACTGAAGCAGAGTTGACCCCGACTTATGAAGGAGTCGACCCATTTTTGCTCTGTTGTCCAGAGTCGACCTTAGTTTTTAAGGAGTCAACCCCAACTTATGAAGGAGTCGACCCCATTTCTGCTCTGTTGTTCAGAGTTGACCTCAGGTTTTCTAAAGGTCGACCCCACTCTGCTCTGGAATCAGAGTCGACCTCACGTTTCTAAAGGAGTCGACCTCAATACAATCTCTACTAGTTCTGCTAAAGCGGAGTCGACCTCAGCCCTAAGTGAGGTCGACCCTAGTGAAAAGGGGAGTCGACCCCAACATCTAGATCTGTTCAAAAAAGCAACCTTCGAACAACTTTTGACTAAGATTGCTTTCCACAAACTCCCAAACAAATACCTCTTTGAAGAGGCTATAAAAAGGTCTCTTGGGGGAAACCCTAGGCAGGGGATTTTTGGAAAAAGAGAGCCACTCTCAAGGATTCATCTGCAGCTCTTTCCTCTAAAGCCTTTTTCACATTCTTGAGCTTCCAACTACTAGATCTTTGAAGAAGGGAGTTTTGTGGGGATCTCTTCTACTCAAGAGCTTCATCAACATCTGGAGATCATCTTCATAAAATTTTCATCTGCTATTCTTTGATCTATCATTCTTTATATTGTGATTTTGCTTTGTGCTTTTAGCTTCTTGGTTGAAGGTGGTTGGGTTCACATACCCAACCTTGTGTGTTTTGGTGAGCTGGGCACCGCTTAACCGTGGGTTTGTTGGTGAGCTGGGCACCGCATCAACCAGTGGTTTGTTGGTGAGCTGGGCACTGTATAACCAGCAGTTTATTGGTGAGCTGGCACCGCATCAATCAACGTTTGTTGGTGATTGGACAACGTATTAACCAGTGGTTTGTTGGTGAGCTGGGCACCGCATTAACCAGCGCTTGTTGGTGAGCTGGGCACCGGCATAAACCAGCGTGTGTAGTTTCACTCTGTGTGAGGTAAATCTCACCTTATTGGTGGGACTAGACGTAGGTAGACCAAGGGGGTCTTACTGAACCAGGATAAATCCGTGCCTCTTTGTGTGATTGTCTCCTTCTTCCCTCTCACCTTTCTCTGTTTTACACCAGGTTTTCATTTCTGCATTAGTTTCTTCTGGTCTCTCTTGACAAATTTTTATAGCCTTATTCACCCCCCTTTAGTCTAGTCATAGTCTTGATCATTTCATTTGGTATCAAATTTGGTCACTAGTTAAAAGGTTTTACAGCCTCTAGTGTGGATTGACTATGGCTGGTTTTGGAGAGCAGAGTGCTTTCACTGAAGGCAACTCTACAAATATGCCACCTCTATTCAATGACAATAATTATAGCTACTGGAAGTCTAGGATGACCATCTTTCTGAAAGCTATGGATTATGAGCTATGGAATATTATGGAGAAAGGTCCTTATACTCCAAAGGAACCTGAAAAGGAGTGGACTCCTGAAATCTATAAAAAGTGTCTATGAATGCCAAGGCAATTATGCTTTATTTTTGTGCTCTAGATGCTAATGATTTTAATCGTGTTTCCATGTGCAGCAGTGCAAAAGAGATTTAGGACAACTTCTAGTGACCAATGAAGGAACCTCTCAAGTTAAAGAAACGAAGATCAACCTCCTAGTTCACAAATATGAGCTGTTTAAGATGGAAAAAATGAAACCATAAGTGAGATGTTCAAAAGGTTCACAGACATCACAAATGGCTCAAAGCCCTTGGTAAGGAATACTCTATTCCTGAACTTAACAAAAATTTTTACGATCTTTGCTATGTCTTGAAATCCTAAAGTGACGACTATTGAAGAGGCAAAAGACCTCTCAAGAGTCTCTTGGATGCACTCATAAGATCTCTAATGATCTATAGATCAATATATCGAGGGACGGGATGACTCTAAGAAGAAAAAGAGTCTTGCCCTTAAGGCTACTAATGTGATGAATGATGTGACAATGACAATAGCGATGAAGATATCGATGATGAAGAAGTTGCCTTATGACAAGGCAATTCAAGAAATTTCTGAACAGGCGACGATCTAACTTCAACTCCAGAAATAGAAGATTCATAAGAAAGGTTAGCAAGGGAAACTCCAGAGTGAGGAAGTCACATGCTTTGAATGTCGAAAACTTGGACATATTCGTCCCGAATGTCCAGAATTGAAAAAGAAAAAGGCATACACACAGGGAAATGGAAAGATAGCAAGAAGAATGCCCTTGCAGCATGGAGTGATGAAGATATCTCTTCAGAAGAAGAAAGTGAAGAAGAGATGGCCATCTATGTCTCATGGCAAAATTTGACCATGAGGAGATAAATTCTGAAACTTTTACAATTAAAGAACTTCATGATGCCTTTAATGAGATATATGAAAGATTTATTGAATGCAAACTTGAAATAGATGTTTGAAAAAGAACATTGATTCCATGACTCAAGAATGAATGTATTTCGTTTACATGAGTGTGAAAACATTGATATTATAGTAAATGAGAACACATTGCTTAAGAAAAGATTGAAATATTAGAAGAACAATTCCTAGTTTGAAAATAATGTTCTAACCTTCAAAAGGAAATTGATAAATTAAAAAGTACTCCTGTCTTATTTGTGCGTGGTCGTGATAATTTAGATATTATTCTTGGTAGCATAAAGGGGTCTTTAGAAAAGAAGAAATTGGGTTCATCCCTCACAAGTTAAAATCTAAACTGAAACTTCTTTTGTTGGAGCTAAGTTATCTAGTACTTCTTTTGCAACATGCAATTATTGTGGCAAAAAGGGACACAAAATTCAGAGTTGTTGGTTCCGAAAGAACGTCCACAAGATCAAAACTATGTGGGTGCCAAAGGAACAACCAAAAAGTGGACTAACATGAATGGACCCACGCAATATGGGTACCAAGAAATCAAGTGTAAAATTCTTTGTTCTTGTAGAACTATAGTGGTTCGATGAGAAGAGAATGGTATTTGGATAGTGGGTGCTCTCGGCATATGACGAGAGACAATCACAATTCTCAAGTCTTCTTGAAAGAGAAATGGTAGAAATGTCACTTTTGGAGACAACAACAAGGAAGGGTAATAGGCATTGGAAATTGGTAAAACCCTCTCTACTAGTATTGAGCAGTGTTGTTTTGTAGATGGATTAAAGCATAATTTGCTCGCATTAGTCAACTTTGTGATAAAGGTTTTAAAGTCATTTTTGATGCATCTCATTGTATGCTAATTAATAATACCTTAAATGAAGTTAAGTTTGTAGAAAATCGAAATGGAAATGTTTATACTGTTAATATAGATCAATTGGATGAAAGGAGATTTGCTTTGTAGCAAACAACTCCAATCCATGGCTTTGGCATAGAAGACTAGGCCATGCTAGCTTTGGAATCATTTCCAAATTGTCTAAATGTGAGTTCGTAGTCGGTTGCCTAAAATGAACTTTGATTCGAATGGGGTTTGTGATGCGTGTGCCAAAGGCAAGCAAACTCGAACTTCATTCAAACCCAAGATATTATTTCTACTCTCGGCCTTTGCAACTCTTGCATCTTGATCTATTTGTCTGACGAGAACTGCTAGTTTAGGTGGTAAGCGCTATGGTTTTGTGATTGTTGATGATTTCTCTCGATTTTCATGGGTTATGTATTTGGTTCACAGAGTGATGCCTTAGTTGAATTCATTAAATTCTGTAAAAAGTCAAAATGATAAGGACTATGTTATTAATGTTATTCGTAGTGATCATGGTAAGGAATTTGAAAATCTACAATTTAATTCCTTTTGTGATGATGAAGGGTTCAATCATAATTTCTCAGCTCTGAGAAACTCCTCAACAAAATGGTGTAGCTGAGAGGAAAAATCAGACCTTGATGATATGGCTCGAACTATGTTATGTGAATCATTCTTGCCTAGATATTTTTGGGTTGTAGCTATTAATACTGCATGTCATATCACTAATCGTTGTTTAATTAGACATTTGTTGCATAAGACTCCATATGAGCTTTATAAGGGCAGAAACCAAACGTCTCCTACTTCAAGCCATTCGGTTGCAAATGCTTCATTTTAGTAAATGGCAAAGAGGATATAGGTAAGTTTGATCCTCGAAGCGACGAAGTATATTTTTGTTGGGTATTCATCTCATTCTAAATTTTTTCGAGTATTTAATAATAAAACATTAGTTGTAGAAGAATCTATTCATATAATCTTTGATGAATCTAACCACGATGCAAGAAAAAGAAATGATGACGACGATGTAGAAATCATGAAGGATAAGTTGGAGGATTTAACCATACATGATCTAGATCCCATGGAGCCAAGTGTAGAAGCAATGGAAGATCCTACCCAACATATTGGTGAAGAAAAGGAAAAGGAAGATCCACCACTTGAAGAACTTCAAGTACTCTCTACGAATGACGAATTAACCGCGAGCATGGAAGATCTGACAAGTCACCCAATCGATAATGTTATAGGTGATCCGTCATCCGGTATACGAACACGAAGACTCAATATCAATGTGATTATATTGCATTTATCTCTCATTTGAACCAAATTTTTTGATGAAGCCCTTCTTGATGAACATTGGTCCATTGCTATGCTTGAGGAACTAAACCATTTTGAGGGAACAAAGTGTGGACATTGTCTCCTAGTTCGAATGACCATTCAGTAATCGGAACCAAGTGGGTTTTTTGAAACAAACTTGATGAATCCGGTGTGGTAACTCAGAACAAAGCTTTTTAGTTGCCCAAGGATACTCTCAAGAAGAAGGGATCGATTATGATGAGACTTTTGCACCGATTGCTAGACTTGAAGCCATTAGGATTCTTTTAGCATTTGCTTGCTCCAGAAAATTTAAATTATTTCAAATGGATGTTAAAAGTGCATTTCTTAATGATTTCATAAAGAGAAAATCTATGTAGAGCAGCCACCTAGGTTTGAGGATCCAAATTTCCCAACCATGTCTTTTGTCTTCAAAAGCTCTATATGGTCTTAAGCAAGCACCCGTGCATAATATGAGAGATTGAGTCAATTTCTTGTGCAACATAATTTTAAGCATGGTATAGTTGACTCAACTCTGTTTATAAAATGTTTTGGTTCAGATATTTTACTTGTTCAATATACATAGATGACCCGATTTTATTTAGTGTTTGCATGTGTACGAGATTTCAAAGTTCACCCAAACAATCGCACTTAATTGCTGTTAACCGAATTTTCGATATCTTGCTTCCCGATTGATTTTGTTTATGGTATCCCAAGGATGTTCCATTGACTTGGTGGGTTACATCAATGCAGACTATGTTGGGTGTAAAGTTGTTCAAAAGAGCACAAGCGGGACTTGTCATTCTTAGGAGGTTGCCTCATTTCGTGGTCCTCCAAGAAACAAAATTCTATTGCTCTCTCGATAGCTGAAGTCAAGTATATCACAGTCGGGAGTTTTTGCACACAAGCACTTTGGATTAAACACCAAGTAGAAGACTATGGGATGTGCTTATCTAAAATTCCTTTGCTTTGCAATATACTCGTGCCATAAATTTATCTAAGAATCCTGTTGAACACTATCGTACTAAACATATTGAAGTGCGCCATCATTTTATTAGAGATCATGTTTCTAGTGGTGACATTGAATTGAATTTTATTGACACCACACAACAATTGACTGATATTTTCACTAAATCATTGTGTAAAGATCGGTTTTACTTCGATGCACTGTGAATTAGGAGTGTGTTCTGATGATTAGTTCATCCCCATATAATTTCATAATTATATATCTATTTTGGTGATTAACAAAATTCAAAGAAAGCATGATCTAACAAGTTTTTATGAAGCTTAGGCACAGAAAATAAATAGGTAAAATCAAGCAAAACTTGTAAGTATTCCTACCCTATAACATTTGAAGTACAGAGCCGGTAATTTTTCTAAGTACACATCGGCTTCCTATGTGTTATAACGATTTCATTAGAATCATAACGATTTCCACACTTCTATCGATTTCATTTTCACAAGGATTTAATAAATATCATACCGATTTCGGTTTATAACGATTTCGATCTCACAACGATTCGCTAAGTGAGTAGAACGATTTGATCGCCGCATCGATTTGATAAGTGAGAACAACGATTTGCTCTCATAACAATTCGGTTTCACAATGATTTGATAAGTGAGAACAACGATTTGCTCTCATAACGATTTGTTAAGTGAGAACAACGATTTGCTCTCACAACGATTTGCTAAGTGAGAACAATGATTTGCTCTCACACGATTTGCCAGTGAGAAACGATTTGCTCTCACAACGATTTGTAAAGTGAGAACAACGATTTGGTCTCATAACGATTTGCTTTCATATCGATTTGACAAGAGAACAATGATTTTTCACATCGATTTGGTCTTCACAACGATTCAATAAGTTCATAACGACTTGGTCGCCGTAACGATTCGATAAGTTACATAACGACTTGGTCGCCGTAACGATTCAACATAGCAAACAACGATTTGGTCACTACATCGACTTGATAAGTAAAAACAACGATTTGTTCACAACGATTTGTTATAACGATTTGCTCACAACGACTTGCTTATAACGACTTGCTTATACTCTCATAACGATTTGTCTCTACAATGATTGGTTATGATTGTATAACGACTTGTGTTCACATCTATTTGTTTATGGGTGAATAACGATTTACATAAACAACGACTAGCTTACACAACGATTTCATAAGTTATACCACTGATTTATTATCATAACGATTTCATGGACTACAACGACTCGACATTCAAACATGTTTCAAATATTTTGAAAGTCAAAGTCTTCTCGCATGTTTCTTTGATATCTATGCATTTAATGAGACTGTACATTTTACTGCAATGCATATCTGAATATCTTCTATTCTCATGTTTATATAAGAAACACTTTAGGAAAACATAATGGCATTTCTAATTTGGTGTATATTCATTCTAACGTTGACTGACAACAAGAGACAACATAGCTATCTATAGTTTAGCATTTATTGTGTGTAGGTCTCTGACAGCACAATCCCATGCAACGTTGGACAAAGTAGAAGCTGAAGGATATCAAGAAGGATCTTCTCCTTGCGTGCATGGAACAAAAGGACCGTTGACTACAACATACCTGTTGAAGAATAAGGAGAACCATGCAGTCTAACGTTCACTAAAGCCTAGAGACAACGGACATCTAAGCGGCTAATTCAGCAAGAGAAGATATATATACAAGACTCAAGACTCCTGGCAACACAACTTTTGAAGTGTTCAAAATCTCAATGAAAAATCCTAGAAGTGATAGAGTCTTAGCGAAAGAGCTTCTTGCTTTCCACTCCAACCTTTGTAGTTCTTGCTCTCCAGTGCCTCATTGTTGTTAGTTTTGGAGAGCCCTTGTGATCTGAGAGATTCTATTATTGTAGATCTATCTTTCTCAGTCACTGCCTGAGATCGAGTGTTTACTATAAGCTTGGTCTAAGGGCAATTCGCCTGTTTTTCTCACTTTCTTGAGAAGTTCCTCTTCGTGTGTGAAGAGAAGACTTGTTGGAAACAGGTGGAGAGTGTTCCCTTCGTGTTGAAGGAAGACCTGTGAATTAGGGTGTTGTTTTCCTCTTCGAGTTGTGAAGAGAAGGCCAGCTGCGGCTGGATGTGGTAAGTGTCCTTGAGGGGGACTGTACCCTTGGGTAGTGAAATCCTGAGTTGTTGCTCAGGGACTGGATGTAGGACTCCTTTGGAGAGGAGGTCCGAACCAGGATAAAATCCTTGTGTCGTGTGATTGCCTATTTGTAATTGTTATATTTTCTTTATTACTAACACTAACAGTCGAACGTAGTATTTTGTGTTGAACGTTTTTGTTGACAGGTATAGATAATCAAATTTTAAGAATCCCATTCAACCCCCCCTCGGGCTTGCTAGCTGGGCAACAAGTGGTATCAGAGCCAAGTCTCTTCGACAAAGAAGATCTCATGATCTGAAGAGAAAAGATTAAATGGCAGCTCAAGGTCATCTCAAGGGTCAGTCTGTCAACAGACCACCATTGTTCGATGGTGAAGACTACACCTACTGGAAGACCAGAATGGAATTCTTCCTTCAATGGATTGATTAGCAAATTTGGTCAATTATAGAAGAAGGAGACCTTCTAGTCACTAACGAGAAAGATAAGTGGACAGAAGATGACAAGAAAAAAGATCTCTCTCAATTGCAAAGCGAAGAGCATACTATGTTGCGCTCTTAGTAAGAAAGAGTTCAACAGGATATCAGCCTGCAAATCCGCTATGGAGATGTGGAAAAATTGAGGATCACCTATGAAGGCACAGATAAAGTGAAGAAACTAGAATAGATATTTTAGTAGCTCAGTATGAACGGTTTCAGATGCAGTCAGGTGAACAATCACATAAATGTATAGCAAATTCACCAACATTACAAATGGCTTGGCTAGACTTGGAAAGAATTACGAAATGGGAGACATGGTAAGAAAAATCTTGAAATCTCTACCAGCATCATGGACTCCTAAAGTAACTGCCGTAGAGGAAGCCAATGATTTAAGAAGAATGTCCCTGGAAAAGCTTGTTGGGTCACTCATGGCCCACGAGATCAACATGGAAGATTAGGACAGTCTTCAAGCAGAAGAAACACACCTACGCTCTCAAGGCAGCAGAAGATACATCTGGTGAAGAATCAGATGATAACAAAAGCATGGGAAGTAGTGAAGAGAGGAAGCGTTTCTATCCAGAAGACTGCAACGCATATTGGCCAAAAAGAAATATCAATCTGGAGGAGATATTCAAGAAGGGAATGGACTTCAAGAAGCCTGAAGTCAAGGATGTAAAGAAAGCTGAACCCATTTGTTATGAATGCAAGAAGCCTGGACATATTAAGGCTGAATGTCCAAGGCTAAAGAAAATGGTGTTCAGAAAGAAGGACAGCTCCAAGAAGCTCAGAAAATACAAAAAGAAAGCCATGCAGTAGCATGGGACAATGACAACGACTCAGACAGTGAGTCAAGCTTGAGTGAAGAAGAAGAAAATGCCAACCTGGCATTCATGGCCAACATCGAGGCTAAGGTAACCTCTGACTCATCATTCAATTCCTGCAACGAATCTGATTCTGATAGTTTAGAGGATGCGTTTAATGAGTTGTATAGTAAATACAAAGATGTATGCAAACTATTAAAAATAAGTAAGAAAAATCATGCTTGTATAGAAATTACTACTCAGATTTAAATCTGAAAATGAACAATTAGAAAAACAAGTTTCTGAGCTAAAAAGAAGGAATGAATTATTATGTGAAGATTTAAAAGGTAAAAATGATCAGATAGTTAATCTAGAAAGCCAGGAAACTGTAAGTAAGCTAAAATAGGAAATTAACACATTAAAAAAAGAAATGAATATTTATCTAGTACATTAAAAAATTTACAAATGGTGAATCCATTAATACTAAAAGGAGCTAGAAGATCAGGGAAAAAAAGTATGACTTAGTATACACCCCTCCTGATAATGAGGAAACAATAGTGCATCCTAAAATATATCTAACACCTAAGTTTGTAGCCGAACAAGACACTGCATACAAGTCTAACTTTAAATATATTCAAACTGAAAAAATAAGTAAAACATCTTGTTGTAGCCACTGTAACAATTAGGTCATATTAAAATAACATGTCCAACTAAACACATAAAATGAATAATTAAAAGGAAAAATGAGGAAACTAACCATAAGGACCCAAAAGAACTTGGGTACCTAAAGTTTAGTGTTTTCATTGCAGGGAAACCTTCGAGCATCTAAGTGGTACCTGGACAGCGGGTGCTCAAGGCACATGACAGGGAATAGAACTGTTTCTCCCACCTTGAAGCTGAAGAAGGCACAGTAACGTATGGCGACAATGGAAAAGGGACAGTAATTGGCTGCGGATCAGTTGGCAATCAAGGCAGAACTCTCATAGAGGATGTTCTATGCGTGAAAGGACTCAAGCATAATCTAATCAGTATCAGCCAGCTGTGCAACAAAGGCCATCAAATCAAGTTTCAAGAGTCAAGATGCAGTATCATGAAAGATGGTGTAACAGTACTTGAAGCATGCATAGAGAAGAATCTCTATGTACTTCATTTGGAAGAATTGAAAGATCAGAATATGTGCCTTGCATCAAGCAAACATCATTCAGTTGAGCTGTGACACAGAAGATTGGGCCACTACAGCTTGGATGAAATCAGAAAGCTAATCAAGAGAAATCTAGTGGAAGGACTGCCCAAAGTAAGCACAAGAATGGATGGCATTTGTGAACCGTGTGCAAAAAGAAAGCACACTAAATCATCTTTCAATCAAAGACAGTTGTAACAACTTCAAAACCATTGGAACTGTTACATATGGATCTATTTGGGCCAATGAGAACTACTAATCTTGGAGGAAAGAACTTTGGATTCGTAATAGTGGATGACTATTCAATATTCACATGGGTATCATTCTTGGAACACAAAGATGACACTTTCGATAGCTTTGTTAGCTTCAGTAAGAAAGTTCAGAAGGATAGAAATACAGTATAATTGGTATTCGATCAGATCATGGTGGAGAGTTTTAGAATGAAAGATTTGCTGAGTTATTGATGATCAAGGAATAGAGCACAATTTCTCAGCACCAAGGACACCACAGCAAAATGGAGTTGCTGAGAGAAAGAACATAACTTTATTGGACATGGCCAGAACTATGCTATCGGAATACAACCTACCAAGATACTTTTGGGCTGAAGCCATCAACACATCTTGCTACATAATCAACAAAGTAATGATCATACCAATCTTGAAGAAGACAACATACGAGTTATTCAAGCAGAAAAAACCAAAGATCGATCACTTCAGAACCTTCGGATGTCCATGCTTCATCCACAATAATGGCAAAAGAGATATTGGTAAGCTGGATCCAAAGTCTGATGAAGGTATATTTATGGGGTATGCTTCTAAACCCAAAGGTTATAGAGTATTTAATAAACAAAGTTTATTAATTGAGCAACTGTACATGTTTATTTTGATGAAAATAACCCTTCCTTGAGACGGAAGTAGATAGTGATAATGATGATGCAGATGACTTATCCAAGAAATTAAAGGATACATCCATCGAGGACAAGGAAAATCCACCCTTGGAAGAACTACAACAAAGAGAAATATTCCATATGATCTTCCAAAGGAATGGAGATACAAAAAGGATCACCCGTTGGATAACATCATTGGGGATCCATCGGTTGGGGTAAGAACTAGAGGTAACGTAATTCCCTGTGATTACTTAGCTTTTGTATCCCAAATAGAGCCTAAGACAATCAATGAAGCACTGTCTGATGAATCTTGGATATTAGCCATGCAAGATGAACTTAATTAGTTCAAGAGAAACCAAGTGTGGTCACTTGTTCCGAGACCATCAGATCATCCTGTGATTGGCACCAATGGGTCTTCAGGAACAAATTGGATGAAGCTGGTGTGATCACTAGAAACAAGGTCAGACTGGTAGCTCAGGCTATTCCCAAGAGGAAGGTATAGATTTCATGAAACCTATGCACTAGTGGCTAGATTAGAGACAATTAGGATTTTACTTGCTTATGCATCAGCATTGGATTTAAAACTTTTTCAAATGGATATAAAATCCATTTTTCTAAATGGATATATAAAGGAGGAGGTCTATGTAGAACAACCTCCTGATTTTGATGATATGGATTTTCCAAATCATGTTTTTAAGTTGCATAAGCATTATATGGTTTAAAACAAGCACCTAGAGCATGGTATGAGAGGTTAAGTGCATTTTTATTAAACCATGGTTTCATCAGAGGAAAAGTAGATAGCACATTATTTATTAAGACAAAGGTAAAAAATATACTACTCGTATAAATTTATGTAAATGATATAATATTTCGTTCTACTGATGAATCTCTTTGCAAGTATTTTGAAAAGCTCATACATGGAGAATTTGAAATAAGTATGATGGGGGAGCTCAACTATTTCCTCGGATTGCAAATCAAGTAAGGAAAAGAAGGCACACACATCTGTCAAGCGAAGTACACCAAAGAATTATTAAAGAAGTTCGGATTTGAAAACGCTAAGCCACCGTCAATGCCAATGAGCACATCCACAAGGTTAGACAATGATAAGGATGGTAAGAAAGTAGACCAAAAGCTCTACAGGGTATGATAGGGTCTTTACTTTATTTAACCGCAAGTAGACTTGATATTCTATTTAGTGTATGCATGTGTGCTAGATATTAGGCTGATCCTAAAGAGTCTCATTTAATTTCTGTCAAAAGGATTTTTTAATATTTAGCTAAAACTCATGATCTAGGATTGTGGTATCCAAAATCAAGCGAAATAAATTTAGTAGGATATTCTGATGCTGACTATGCTGGATGCAAAATAGATAGAAAATGTACCAGTGGTTGTTGTCAATTTCTTACAAGATGTCTGATTTCATGGTCCTCAAAGAAGCAAAATTTAGTAGCACTGTCAACAGCTGGAGCTGAGTACGTGGCTGCTGAAGCTGTTGTACACAACTCCTATGGATTAAACAACAACTTGAGGATTATGGACTGCACATCAAGACATTCCTCTGCTGTGCGGCAACACCAATGCAATAAACCTCACCAAAAATCCAGTTCAGCACTTAAGGACAAAACATATAGAGGTTAGATATCATTTTATTCGAGATCATGTAGCTAATGGGAATATAAATATTTCTTTTATAGATACTCAAAATCAGTTAGCAGATATCTTCACAAAGACCTTATATGAAGAGAGATTTACGTCTCTTAGATGGGAACTAGGCATGTGTTTACTGTGATAGATTTATCTGTATATAACTGAAATAACAATAATATCAGAATAACATTATTCTCTCCCCTGAAATTAAGCAAAATTCTTTTAAAGGTCTTTGCTTCATACAATCTGTGACGGTTCGTTAATTTAAAAGTATTTATTTATCTCGAACCTATCTCCATTTATCGTTTTCTGCATTTATGGTGCTGTCCCTTCAAAAGGCACTTTATCTTTATCTCTAAATCCTGCAAATTTGTGTCATAACGATTCATCTCCCTTTCTCATCTCTTTCGACTCGCTTGAGACGATAAACCCTATCGACTCTAGCATCGATTCTGTGAGATTTCAAAGCATCCATCCCTTCCCGCAAAAAAATTCTTGAGGGCTTTTACTCCCAATCCTCTTCACGATCGTCCATAATCTTTTTTTGTTCGAATCCATGGCGTTTCTAGAGTTTCCGACACCGTCGGGGGCTATGGGGCTGCTTTCCTCACCGCGAGCAGCAGGAAAGGTTCACCTCCCATGAAGACGAAGCTGTGTGGCAACAAGGCAATGGATGTAGCTGATCTAGAGAAGAATGGCATGCATAGCATAGTGGCAGCGATGCAAAGAATGAAGTGGTCGCAGATGGCAACCTTTCAGAGGCAAGTTATTCGGACTTGGTGAAAGCCTTTTATGTTTGTCTGAAGTCAGAGGCAGATGGGTCTTGACATCCATGGTCAAAGGAACCCAGATTAGTATCACTTATGAGTTGTTGGAATCCCTTTTGGAGTTTCTACTTCCGGTCACAGCGGGGTAGATAGTGTCGACATTCAAGCTAAGGGATTGGGAATAGTTGGTCCTAAGTTCAAGCTAAAGGATGGAAAGATAGACATCAACCAGTTGACGCCTTCAACAGGATCTTGCATTTCATTGTTTATCAAATTCTGGTGCCCAGGAGTGCCACCTTCTCCACCTGTACCAAGGCGGAATCCGATATGAGATCTGGGCATCCAGAACCAAGGTATAATATGGCAGAAGTTATCATTCAGTGGATGAAGCTTGCTACGGCAATGATTTGGGACAAGAAGAGCAAGTTGAATGTGTCCCTTCCCTATGCTCACCTGTTGACAAAGATCTTTCAGCATTTTAGCATAAATTTGACTGGCGAGGTTTCTGAGAAGATGGGCCAGGCAATCAGGAGCAGAAATTTAAAGAAGAGTGGTTTCTCCTTAGTAGTTGGGGTATGGACCAAAACCACAGTAGCTAAAGGTGAAGCTATCATCGTCGAAGCCCAAGAAGTCCAAAGAGGCAGCTCAGGCAGTGGCAGCAGCAGCGAGTCCAGCAGTTCAAGTTCAGCAAGAAGATGTCAGGGCAGAGATGCCAACTGTCCAAGAAGACAAGCATCAACAGCAGCAGAGGTCAGAGTTGATGATTTGATGATGAGTGATACCTGAATTGAGGATATACCTCTAGAGCTATTGAGCCCATTGGGCAAGTTGAAGAGGTTGCCACCCCCACCTCAATAGTAGCTTTAGTACTTAGAGGTGTGTTGGACTCCATCACCAGCACTCAGGGGAGCCTGAAATGGTTTGTGATCAAGCTGCAGAGGTTGTGGCACCAGGCCACAGTGTCGAGGTAGTTTTTGAAGAAGCTCCATTCAGGGGGAGCAAGAAGATGTTCATGAAGATGTGGCATCAGGCCACAATGAGGATGTTCAGATGAAGGATGCTCCTAGTCAGAGGGAGCATATAGCTGAGAAGGAGCAAGCTTCAAGGGGAGCACACTGCTAGCCCCTAAGTTGATCAATTTCAAGAAGGTGTTGTGGAGAGCACCTCTGATGAAGAAAATGTTGAAAATGTGGAGCCCGTTGCTAGGGCAAGTGAAAAAGGGAAAAGAGGTAGCTCCTGAGATCCGTCTCTCTCACCAGAAGCCACATCAGAGGCTGAGGAAGAAGAAATGAAGATCAATATGAAGCCCATCATTGACAGATGGATGAGCAAGGTAAAATTCTTTGCTCTGTACAATCTGATATAGCATCAATTTTCATAAGCCAGAGCACTACAACTAAGAAATGGGCATGGTCAGAAATGCCTTCAGATGAGTGAGAAGTGAGCTCAACAGCATCAAGGAATCAGTAGCTGCTATTTTAGATCTTTGAGGGAGCAATCCACTCCTGTCCCTCCTGCTCCTTCTCCCTGCACCTCCTGCCAGCAGCTCAGGGCATCAGGGCAAGGCAGTCAGATGAAGATAACTGGCCATCAGGGCTAGAGAATGTTGAGAAGTCAGGGTCATCAGGGCCACATTCTGAAGAACCAGTAGGGCCATCCGGGCCACAATTTGTTGAAGAAGTGGCAGTTTCAGGGCCAGCTGATGCAGAGAAGTCTGGGCATCAGGGTCAGCAGAGATGCATCTGGGCCACCCGGCCAGTGGAATTAGAGGCTGCTTCTGGTAGAGCTCAAGATCAGGTTGTAGCCCCAGAGCCCCCTAGCTCTTCCCCTATTCCAACTCCAGCACCTCTTTCTCCACCATCATCCTCCACAACACCTCCAGCACCTACCACCTTCAAACAACCCCTTCCTAGAAACATTTCATCTCCTACACCATTTCCTTCCCAGTCCTCCTCATCTCATGTCTCCTCCACTCACATTCCTCCTCTTCCTTGCTTTGAGGTTCCTCCAGCCTCCTCATCAGCTGGAGCCTCCTCCTCTGGTCCTTCTTCCTCTGGACCATATGATATTCCTCCTTCTACTCTCACTCCTTCCTCATCCTCCCACTCCTCCCTCTTTTATAACTATTATTCCATAAAGTGCTCAAATTGATGCCCCCTTCCTCAGGGCCATCAAAGATGAATTTGAAGAAGCTATTCTTCGCTCAGTTTTAAAAGTTTGCACTCACATTCATAGGACATGCTCTTCTAGCCCTGTCCTAAGAAAAGAAAACTTACTTCCACTCATTCCATTTCTTCTGAACCCTATTTTCCACCCCTTCGGTTTTCTCTTACTGTCGAAAATAAAAACAAGCCCCTCTACCGTGAATACCTTCAGAAAACCACCTTTGCCACCATTTTGGGACTTCCACACCTAAATCTAACTGACCATCTAAATGTCTTCTCCCTTTCACTTCTCTTTCCAAAGCTGAAAAATCTATAATATTTTCAATGGTTGAAGCCAAATCCGAAGAGCAATGGGCTCGGGGCCACAAGACCCTGTACAATCAATTTCTGCTCGCCAGGTCAACCAGATTCCCTCCCCGGGATCACTCCTGACTCTCTCTCTGAGTGGTCCAGATTCTTCACAAGACACCTGGGCTCCCTTTATTCAAAAGGAGATCAAGTTGATCAGGTATTTTCAGATGTTCAACGACAATCGCTATCTCAATAATCTGCCTGAAGTTCAGCTTGGCCAATTTCGGCAAGGTATCTATAATCTTGGATCTCATGTTGGCTGCCACCTCCTCCATTCAAGTGGATTTTGCCACTTTGCAGTTGCCTGATGTAGTATTTCTCCCTCCTCTTCATTCTCTGATTATGGACTCCGATGTTGGCTCCATCATTTTTTGAGCGCTTTGCCAGAGTCATGGTGAGAATACATGTGCAGAAGGGCAATCTCGTTTCCTTCCATAGATTTTTGTTCAGAGAATACCTCAGGGCCATATAAATTCAGATGTTCTTGCCTCTCTTGTCCGAATGTGAGAGGCTGTCTCCAGCAAATGGGCCAGATTTTACCCTCTATCTGCTCAGCAACTTGAAGATCTCAATGCCTCTCAAACCAGAGAAAATAAGCTTCCTATTTCAGTTGCTGAATCCTTAACATGAACTCCATTCACCTTGTTCGAGATCCATTTGCTATATGGGTTGAGAGATACAAGGTTTATGTTGCCATGAGAATAGAACTGAAGCAGAAGTAGATCTTTTATTCCGTCTCCATTGATCAGTTCCTCTCGTGCGCCAGTTTTGGGAAACTAGTTTTATAAAGTTTCCTTTGATAGAGATCGCTATGCCCATGTTCTTAGAAGAGCAGCGGGTACTTCATATCAGAGGATGGTTCCTGTCATGGGACCTTCCTACTCCGTCACTTGCGATATCTTTAGGCAGTATTTTGAAGAGCAGGAACTTAAGGCTTGGGAGGTCATTTCTCACCATGCCTCTCTTCTGTCTCCTGCCTTCTACCTTCCTGTACCCTCTCAAGAGTAATACAAATTCTTTCGTTTGTTCTCATCTTTATCTTTTCTCTCTTTCTTTGTCTCATTATTGTATCTTTTTGCTTAATGACAAAAAGTGGGAGAAAAAAAACCATTCTGAAATACATTTCTCATTTCTATTTCCGCAAAATTACTTAGATTTATTTTAGAACCTTTATGTTTATGTTATGTTTTGTCATCACCAAAAAGGGGGAGATTGATGATCATTCATCCCCATATAATTCATGAATTATATCTATTTTGGTGATTAACAAAACTCAATAAAGCATGATCTAACAAGTTTTTATGAGCTTAGGCACATGAAATAAATCAGGTAAAATCAAGCAAAACTTGTAAGTATTCCTACCCTATAGCATTTGAAGTACAGAGTAGGTATTTTTTCTAAGTACACATCGACTTCCTATGTGTTATAGCGATTTCATTAAAATCATAATGATTTCCACATTTCTATCGATTTTATTTTCACAAGGGTTTAATAAGTATCATACTGATTTCGGTTTTATAAGAATTTTGATCTCACAACGATTCGCTAAGTGAGTAGAACGATTTGATCGCCGCATCGATTTGATAAGTGAGAACAACGATTTGCTCTCACAACGATTTGCCAAGTGAGAACAATAATTTGCTCTCATAATGATTTGTTAAGTGAGAACAACGATTTGGTCTCATAACAATTGCTTTCATATCGATTTGACAAGAGAACACGATTTTTCACATCGATTTGGTCTTCACAATGATTTGATAAGTTACATAACGACTTGGTCGCCGTAATGATTCGACATGGCAAACAACGATTTGGTCACTACATCGGCTTGATAAGTGAAACAACGATTTGTTCACGACGATTTGGTTATAACAATTTGCTCACAACGACTTACTTATAACGACTTGCTTATACTCTTATAACGATTTGTCTCTACAATGATTTGGTTATGATTGTATAACGACTTGTGTTCACATTGATTTGTTTATGGGTGAATAACGATTTACATAAACAACGACTTGCTTACACAATGATTTCATAAGTCGTACCACTGATTTATTATCATAACGATTTCATGGACTACAACGACTCGACATTCAAACATCTTTCAAATATTTGAAAGTCAAAGTCTTCTCGCGTGTTTCTCTGATATCTATGCATTTAATGCGACTGTACATTTCACTGCAATGCATATCTGAATATCTTCTATTCTCATGTTTATATAAGAAACACTTTTAGGAAAACAGAATGACATTTCTAATTTGGTGTTTATTCATTCTAACGTTGACTGACAACAGAGACAACATAGCTGTCTATAGTTTAGCATTTATTGTATGCAGGTCTCTGACAGCACAACCCCATACAACGTTGGACAAAGTAGAAGCTAAAGATTCAAGAAGGATCTTCTCCTTGCATGCATGGAACGTAAAGGACTGTTGACTGCAACATACCTGTTGAAGAATAAGGAGAACCATGCAGTCTAACGTTCACTAAAGCCTAGAGACAACGGACATCTAAACGGCTATTCAGCAAGAGAAGATGTATATACAAGACTCAAGACTCCTGGCAACACAACTTTTGAAGTGTTCAAAATCTCAACGAAAAATCCTAGAAGTGATAGAGTCTTAGCAAAAGAGCTTCTTGCTTTCCACTCCAACCTTTGTAGCTCTTGCTCTCCAGTGCCTCATTGTTGTTAGTTTTAGAGAGCCCTTGTGATCTGAGAGATTCTATTATTGTAGATCTATCTTTCTCAGTCACTGCCTCAGATCGAGCGTTTGCTATAAGCTTGGTCTAGGGGCATTTCGCTTGTTTTATCACTTTCTTGAGAAGTTCCACTTCGTGTGTGAAGAGAAGACCTGTTGGAAACAAGTGGAGAGTGTTTCCTTCGTGTTGAAGGAAGACCTGTGAATCAGGGTGTTGTTTTCCTCTTCAGGTTGTGAAGAGAGGCCAGCTGCAGCTGGATGTGTAAGTGTCCTGAGGGGGACTGTATCCTTGGGTAGTGAAATCCTGAGTTGTTGCTCAGGGACGGACGTAGGACTCCTTTGGAGAGGAGGTCCGAACTAGGATAAAATCCTTGTGTCGTGTGATTGCCTATTTGTGATTGTATATTTTCTTTATTACTAACACTAACAGTCGAACGTAGTGTTTTGTGTTGAACGTTTTTGTTGACAGGTTTAGATAATCAATTTTAAGAATCCCATTCACCCCCCATCTGGGCTTGCTAGTTGGGCAACATGTTCATCTTCTTTATAGCAATGCATATTAATTTGTTTCCTCCTTTCTTCCTTTTTGACGATGACAAAAAGGGGGAAACTTATGACGTGTGAAGTGACAGTTCAAAAAGTTTGATTTTTGTTCTATGTGCTCAATGATGTGCTATGCTTTATGAGCATGTATTCAGGGGGAGCTCACACTTAGGGGAGAAACAAAACAATATTTTGATGAATGGACATATGTCGTGACAAATTATTTGATCAAACTTTGTGATGGCATATTGTGAATAAATAGATATATATTTATGTTTATGTTGCTTTGATGTATTAAGGATATTGCTCAAATGGATGATTGGTTAAGGAAAATGATTATCCTTCAATGTAGGTGTTTTGTCATCATCAAAAATGGGGAGATTGTTGGATCTCTTAGAGTTTTGATGATCATAAAACACTCATTATGTTGGCTAACAAGTTCTTGAGGTGTATACAAAAAGCATGACATTTTCCAAGAACATTGGACCTTCTAAGAAAGAAGGTAGATTGGCTGAAGAGGAGTCGACCTCGGATCTCTAAAAGAGTCGACCCCATTTCTGTTTTGTTGTTCAAAGTCGACCCCAAGTTTCTAAAGGAGTCGACCTCCATACAACCGGTTTTCAAATTCTACTGAAGCAGTGTCCACCCCGATTTATGAAGGAGTCGACCCCATTTCTTCTATGTTGTTCAGAGTCGACCTCAGATTTCTAAAAGAGTCAACCCCGACTTATGAAGGAGTTGACCCCATTTTTGCTCTGTTGTTTATAGTCGACCTCAGGTTTCTAATGTGTCGACCTCCATACAAATGTTCTGCAAGTGCTACAATAATAGAGTCGACCTCAAGTTTCTAAAGGAGTCGACCCCACTTCTGCTCTGGGGATCAGAGTCAACCTCATGTTTCTAAAGGAGTCGACCTCAATACAATCTCTACTAGTTCTGCTAAAGTGGAGTCGACCTCGACTTATGAAGGAGTCGACCTCAGCCCTAAGTGAGGTCGACCCCAGTGAAAAGGGGAGCCGACCCCAACTTCCAGATCTGTTCAAAAAGCAACCTTTGAACAACTTTTTGACCAAGATTGCTTTTCACCAACTCCCAAATAGATACCTCTTTGAAGAGGCTATAAAAAGATCTCTTGGGGGAAACATTAGGCAAGGGATTTTCGTGGAAAAGAGAGCCACTCTAAAGGATTCATATGCAGCTCTTTCCTCTCAAGCTTTTTCACCTTCTTGAGCTTCCAACCTGCTAGATCTTTGAAGAAGGGAGTTTTGGAGGAGATCTCTTCATACTCAAAAGCTTCATCAACATCTAGATATCATCCTCATAAGCTTTTCATATGCTATTCTTTGATCTATCATTCTTTATATTGTAATTCTTGCTTTGTGTTCTTGCCTTCTTGGTTGAGGTTGGTTTGGGTTCACATACCCAACCTTGTGTATTTTGGTGAGTTGGGCACTGCTTCAACTAGTGGTTTGTTGGTGAGCTTGGCACCGCATCAACCAGCGGTTTGTTGGTGAGCTGGGCACCGTATTAAATAGCAGTTTGTTGGTGAGCTGGGCACCGCATCAACCAGCGATTTATTGGTGAGCTGGACACCGTATTAACCAGCGGTTTGTTGATGAGCTGGGCACCGCTTTAATCAGCGGCTTGTTGGTGAGCTAGGCACCGCATAAACCAGTGGGTGTAGTTTCACTCTGTGTGAAGGTAAATCTCATCTTGTTGGTGAGGACTGGACGTAGGTAGATCAAATGGGGGTCTTACCGAACTAGGATAAAATCTGTCTTGTTGTGTGATTGTAAGGCTCTCAAATTTTGTCCTTTTATTTTGTTGTGTGTGTGGATTCATGCTTGTGTGTAAATATTATGCATGCATATGTAGATATCTACGTACATATTAACTAGGTGTACTTATGTATGCATGTGTATGTTTAGATGTAATTGTTGTTTGTTTGCATGGTGTACACTATACTATATATTGCATGTATATATATAGCGTATATATGGTTTTCTGTATGGTTTAAGCTCTGGCCGAAGAGCAAGTTGGCATCAACATGGATGGACGTCCATGTTGAGTCAACGTCCATGTCGATGGATGCCAGCATGAGGTAAACAGCCATGGATGTGGACGTCTACTTCTCTGATTTTATGTGCGCAGCAGACCCCGAAATTTCGGGTTGGGCTTGCTCACGATTGGGGAGATGTCCCTAATGGCTCTCACCTCTCCCATCAGTCCTGCGTGAGACATCAGGCCTTACCTTATAAAACTACCACTCTGTGCAACCTGGAAGAGCTCTCTTGGCTCTTTGCATAGAGAGAAAACCCTAGCTGTGAGAACAAGAGAAAAACCTGAACTTTGGAGGCTTTGATCCGGCAATCAGAGGCTTCTTCCGATGATCTACTGCGTCAAGGAGGAAGTCTGGACATAGAGGAAGGCTTCCCCGACCCCGGCCTGCAGTGGAGATCAACCTAGAACCCGGAGCAAGAGGATTGTGGAGGCTTCTTGGCACTGCCCAAGGAGAGCTTCCTCAGCCATTTAGATCCCCTTGGAGATTTTCTAAGGTAAGTAACCCATCCCCGTGATGCATGTATATGTCCAGTAGGTCTTAGATATTTTATGGGATTTTACTCGTGTCCTGGATCCCCCACATTCACCCTTTCTTTGGAGCTCGGTCTGTGTTTTTGCACAGACAGGAACTTAACGGCAAGATCCCTTGCCGTTAAGCTCTTCAGTTGGCGGCAGACGATGTTGTCGTTAACCCCTTTGAACGGCTAGCCTTTGCCGTTTAGTTCTTCAGGACAGAACAATGAGCTGTTCTTCCTTATATATGATTAATTCTGAAGTTTTTCGCATGAGGATATATTGTAAACGTTATATGCTATGTATTATGAATGGTGGAATGCGTTGTGAGATTTTGTGAATTTCTGTAAATAGTATGAATGGTTACATTTATGAAAAATGCATGTTAGATGAGACCTTGGTTGTGTTAGTCTAATGTTCACATGATTCGTGAGGAATTTGAATGCCATAAATTTTTTTCTAGACCATGTGTATGTATGTCAGTCCATGCTCTGCAAAATTGGAAATTTTCCCATGACACTACAAGAAAATGCGGCTTTTTTGACGGAAAGAATCCGTCGGAAATCCGACGGTAATCCGTCGGAAAATTAGCCTTCCGACAGATTTTCGTTCGAAGCTCGTCGGAAATGGTCCGTCGAAAATACTTGGTCAGAAATTACCGACGGAAGAGAATTCCGTCGGAAATAGGTCGGAAACTCCGACAAAAATATCCGTCGGAAATTTTGTCGAAAATTTCGTCAGTATTTACCGACGGGAATTCCGTCGGAAATTTAGTCAGTATTTCCCGACGGGATTCCGTCGGTAAATCAGTCGGCATTTCTGTCGGTAAATACTGACACAAAACCTGTCGGAACAAATCCGTCAGAACTATAGACGGAATTACCGACAGATTTCTTCCGTCGGTAATTATAATTTCTGACGGCTATTTATCCGTTGGAAAATCCGTCGGAATGTATAGTATATATTTTTTTAAAATTGACAAATAAAAATGATTTTTCAAATCTGCTACAATATTCATAAATTTCACAAATACTCACGATCAACATAAAATCATAAAATACAACAATATAAAATCATACAAAATAATAAATACAAAAAATCAAGACAGATCTGTTGGATCTGCCTCGTCATCGTCAAGTGCCGGAGGTGGATCCTATATTAAAAAAAATTAATATGAGAAACATTAATAATAATAAAAGACATACATTATTTTTAAAAATTAAATTTAAAATATGTGATTATTTCTCAAGTTAATTAGATACTATTTTTAGATCCATCGTTTCTTGGGTGTTTTTTAGATCTGCCATTTGAACACCGAACACAATCCGGAATCCAAATTGGATTCCGTCAGTTCTCACACGTCACTTTAACCCACCCGGTTGTGTCAGAGAAAACGGCACGCCGATCCGATCCCTATTTGAGATTTTGGACCCCCGGGTTGTAGGTTTTAGCCCTTTATATACTTGGATGTTTTTTAGATCCGTCATTTCAATGCCCAACCCAATCCGGGGATCCAAATTAGATTCCATCAGTTCCCACACGTCACTTTAACCCACCGGTCGTGTCGGAGAAAACGACAAGCCGATCCGATCCCTATTTGGAATTTTGGACCCCCGGGTTGTAGGTTTTAGCCCTTATATATACTTGGCTATTTTTTAGATCCGTCATTTCAATGCCCAACCCAATCCGGGGATCCAAATTGGATTCCGTCAGTTCCCACACGTCACTTTAACCCACCCAGTCGTGTCGGAGAAAATGGCACGCCGATCAGATCCCTATTTGGGATTTGGACCCCTGGGTTGTAGGTTTTAGCCCTTTATATATACTTGGCTGTTTTTTAGATCCGTCATTTCAACGCCCAACCCAATTTGGGGATCAAAATTGGATTCCGTCAATTCCCACACGTCACTTTAACCCACCCAGTCGTGTCGGAGAAAACGACACACCGATCGGATCCCTATTTGGGATTTTGGACTCCCGGTTGTAGGTTTTAGCCCTTTATATATACTTGGTTGTTTTTTAGATCCGTCATTTCAATGCCCAACCCAATCCGGGGATCTAAATTGGATTCCGTCAGTTCTCACACGTCACTTTAACCACCCGATCGTGTCGGAGAAAACGGCACGCCGATTCGATCCATATTGGGATTTTGGACCCCCGGGTTGTAGGTTTTAGCCCTTTATATACTTGGTTATTTTTTAGATCCGTCATTTCAACGCCCAACCCAATCTGGGGATCCAATATGGATTCCGTCAGTTCCCACACGTCACTTTAACCCATCCGGTCGTGTTGGAGAAAACGGCACGCCGATCGGATCCCTATTTGGGATTTTGGACCCCCGGTTGTAGGTTTTAGCCCTTTATATATACTTGGCTATTTTTTAGATCCGTCATTTCAATGCCCAACCCAATCCGGGGATCCAAATGGATTCCGTCAGTTCCCACACGTCACTTTAACCCACCCGGTCGTGTCGGAGAAAACGGCACACCGATCCGATCCCTATTTGGGATTTTGGACCTCCGGGTTGTAGGTTTTAGCCCTTTATATATACTTGGCTATTTTTTAAATCCGTTATTTCAACGCCCAACCCAATCTGGGGATCCAAATTGGATTCCGTTAGTTCCCACACGTCACTTTAACCCACCCGATCGTGTCAGAGAAAATGGCACGCCGATCGAATCCCTATTTGGGATTTTGGACCCCCGGTTGTAGGTTTTAGCCCTTTATATATGCTTGGCTATTTTTTAGATCCGTCATTTCAATGCCCAACCCATCCGGGGATCCAAATTGGATTCCGTCAGTTCCCACACGTCACTTTAACCCACCTGGTCGTGTCGGAGAAAACGGCACGCCGATCCGATCCCTATTTGGGATTTTGGACCCCCAGGTTGTAAGTTTTGGCCCTTTATATATATTTGGCTATTTTTTAGATCCGTCATTTCAATGCCCAACCCAATTTGGGGATCCAATTGGATTACGTCAGTTCCCACACGTCACTTTAACCCACCCGGTCGTGTCGGAGAAAACGGCACGCCGATCGGATCCCTATTTGGGATTTTGGACCCCGGGTTGTAGGTTTTAGCCCTTATATATACTTGGTTATTTTTTAGATCCGTCATTTCAACGCCCAACCCAATCTGGGGATCCAATATGGATTCCGTCAGTTCCCACACGTCACTTTAACCCATCCGGTCGTGTTGGAGAAAACGGCACGCCGATCGGATCCCTATTTGGGATTTTGGACCCCCGGTTGTAGGTTTTAGCCCTTTATATATACTTGGCTATTTTTTAGATCCGTCATTTCAATGCCCAACCCAATCCGGGGATCCAAATGGATTCCGTCAGTTCCCACACGTCACTTTAACCCACCCGGTCGTGTCGGAGAAAACGGCACCCGATCCGATCCCTATTTGGGATTTTGGACCTCCGGGTTGTAGGTTTTAGCCCTTTATATATACTTGGCTATTTTTTAAATCCGTTATTTCAACGCCCACCCAATCTGGGGATCCAAATTGGATTCCGTTAGTTCCCACACGTCACTTTAACCCACCCGATCGTGTCAGAGAAAATGGCACGCCGATCGAATCCCTATTTGGGATTTTGGACCCCCGGTTGTAGGTTTTAGCCCTTTATATATGCTTGGCTATTTTTTAGATCCGTCATTTCAATGCCCAACCCAATCCGGGGATCTAAATTGGATTCTGTCAGTTCCCACATGTCACTTTAACCCACCTGGTCGTGTCGGAGAAAACGGCACGCCGATCCGATCCCTATTTGGGATTTTGGACCCCCAGGTTGTAAGTTTTGGCCCTTATATATATTTGGCTATTTTTTAGATCCGTCATTTCAATGCCCAACCCAATTTGGGGATCCAAATTGGATTACGTCAGTTCCCACACGTCACTTTAACCCACCGGTCGTGTCGGAGAAAACGGCACGCCGATCGGATCCTATTGGGATTTTGGACCCCGGGTTGTAGGTTTTAGCCCTTTATATATACTTGGATGTTTTTTAGATCCGTCATTTCAACGCCGAACCCAATCTGGGGATCCAAATTGGATTCCGTCAGTTCCCACACGTCACTTTAACCCACCTGATCGTGTCGGAGAAAACGACACGTCGATCAGATCCCACACGTCAATTTAGATTTCTTTTTTTTCCTGTTGACATTCTTTAGTGGTTTCATCTCATCCAAAGTATATGAAATTAATACTAATACTGACCTGAGGTGCTGGCTGTGTGGGGCGTACTCCCTGCATGGCTGAGATCAACTGCTGAACCATATCGCCGAACTGTGTCTGTAGCTCTACCCGCTGCGTCTGTAGCTCTTCCCGAATGAGGCCTCTAATCTCCTCTACACCACTGACGGGGGGCGCAGCAGATGAACTCGCGTATGCGGGAGGAGCGATCGAACTCGCATATGAGGACAACACTGGATGAGTATCCAGGCTGTCTCCAAAGCCGTACACTCGACCCTTCCTCCCCTCCCGCTGCGTCGACCCAAGCCTCTGGATCCAAGTCTAGATGGGGAGTGCCCTCTGCATAGCGCTCCGCCATCGTCCTGTCGTAGGTCTCCTGCAGAACAAATTAAAATTAAATTATTGAAAACAAATTATTTTAATATCTTAATTGAATTCATAATTATAGCTTGACTTACAGCGATTGTGCGGGCACTCTCGCTAACATAGTCATCCGCCCCCTTCCGCTTATGAGTCCGATCAAATAATTCGCGAAAAGTAGGGGCACGCTCGAGCTCGTGATGCTTACAATTCAACAAAATTAGTTAGTTTCACAATAATAATCATGTATTAAGCAATTGAACAATAATATGCTTACCATGTTTTGGTTGTGGGTCGCATAAGATACGGACCCACTAGTATGCACATTCTTCTCCGGAATGGATGATCGTTGCGTTTTGCCGCCTGTGACCGCTCCTGCCATGGTCCAGCAGCCCAACGCTCACAAAGGGACTCCCAATAGTCCCTCCTAGCCAACAGGGCCGTAATCCAGCCAAGCCATAGGATCCCGGTTGCCTGTGGTCTTCATTGCCTTGTCCCGGGCCTCCCACATCGACTTTCTTAAATTAGTTTGGACAGTAGACTCCCAGACGGCTCGAGCTCGAGGGAGATCCTTGGGTCTCGTGAACGCGAACCTCCACTGTAACGCTGGAAAGTCACTTATTGTCCACATTAATGCAGCCTTCAAATTGAAATTCTATTTTCTGGATGCATCATAAGAGAGAACCCCATCTGACCATAACAATTTCAGCTCATCAATCAACGGTCTGAGATATATGTCTATATTTTTTCCTGGACTTTTTGGACCCGGAATCAGCAATGAAAGGAACAGATTCTCACGCTTCATGCACATGCCTGGCGGAAGGTTATACGGTGTTAGGAATACTGGCCAACATGAGTAAGATGCCACCGAGCCTCTGAATGGATTGAAACCGTCTATGCATAAACCCAGCCGCACGTTGCGTGGATCCCTTGAGAAGTAAGGATGAGTACGGCTAAAATGAGCCCAAGCTTCACCATCGGCAGGATGACTCATTTCACCTTCATCACGACGGACTCTTTCCGCATGCCAAGTCATATGTCCAGCTGTCTTCGGGACATGAACAACCGCTGCAATCTAGGTGTGATCGAAAAGTACCGTAATGACTTATACGGAACATCCTTCTGCTTTGACTTGTCCCCTCTCTTGGGCTTGAATCTATCATGCTTACAAATACAACATGATGTCTTCTTCGCATCATCTTTGTAGTACAACATACAGTGATTCAAACATGCATTAATTTTCATAAAACCAAGCCCCAGATCATTCACCATCTTCTTCGCACGGTAAAAGTCAGCAGGTAACCTCTCTGATTGAGGAAGCATACTCTTGACGAGTAAGAGAAGCTGGCCAAAACACTCTCGCTCATATGAAATTCAGATTTCAAATTCAGTAGCTGCGACACTGCAGACAACCGTGTATGCTTCTCACAACCATCCCATAATGGCTCATCAGCATTTCGAAGTAACTGATAAAATCTCTGAGCTGTATCATTCGGCACTTCTTCATTTGTTTGATCTTCATGAATATTGAACTCCGGACCAGCAACATCGACTGCTACTGATGAATTACTCAATGCAAACTGAATAAAACTGTCAACTCCGTCTTTAAACTCCTCGGTCACAACTCCATTCACTATTCCACGGTACATCCATGATCGATTCTCATAAGACATTTTTCCTACACAGATAAATGTCATGTCATGAGTTAAAATCCAACACACCCTCACATCGTTCGAGTAAGTCAAAATGAATATGTAGGATTTATTATTTAGATTATCACTTTTTACCCATCTGTGAATATTTGATCGCACTCAGATGACCATTTACTATGTGTTTGTATTATTTGCTGAAAATTTCGGCAGCATCTCCCCACACCTCTCCGATATACCAAAAATATTTATTGATTAAGATATTTTCTTAAACACTTACTAATAATGGTTAAGAAAATATTCTAAATCAATAAAGGTATATCAGAGAGGAGTGAGTAGAAGCACCCGAAATTTTCAACAAATAATACAACACATAATAAATGACCACCTAACTGCGATCAACATTCACAGACTGTCCAAAACGGGACAATTCAAGACTTTGAGTTAGATATACACGTTCTCATCATTGAAAATAAGACTCATGCACATCAATCCCAAAGTCTTGAACGGGAAGGTTCATTGACATGGGCTTAACACGCTCTCGTGATGTGTGTGCAGTGAAAAATACTATACATGCATAGATCAAATTTAAAACCAACATAAATATGAAAGGAATATGAAAACAAATCATACATGTGAACAAGTGCAATAATAAACCAATTCACACATACATGTACATGAATTGCATTAAAGTAAGAAATACAATACTAATCACTAATATTTAAAAGAAGATTGTTATGATAACCTCACAGTGCCATAGATATGTAGAGGTTCTATCTTCATATAGCAAAGCAAAGCAAACTATAAAGAAGCCATAGATTTTAGCTCAGAACTAATTAGCATCATAACCAATCTTTCAACAATGAAATTGGAATCTTAAATGACAGTACTACCTTATTAGTGAGAGCCTTTATAGAACAACTATAGTATCATTGCAGGGGTGAATATTGAGTCTGTTCGGTCTGATTCACCCCTATTTTAAGGGAACCGACCCGAACCTTTGTATAGTGAATTTTTTTGCTAACTATGGATGTCAAATGCATGGATCTTTCTACTTCCAAGATGGAAATCTTCCTTTGAGAGCTAAAGGCATTGCTCGCCTGGACAGAATCGGCTTGCACTATATACGTGTATAGATATATAGGGCTTCTTTTCTTACCTTTCTATGGAGTTGTACTTGTATTTGAGGGGTAAGGTGGATGTCCCCCCTTCAATATCACTGATTACCTTATGCAATGCAATGCTAAGGGCAGCCCAGGGTCCTAGATAATTTCTGGGAATAAAAAAAAGGGTTATCACAGGCCTAAGACTCAAAGTTCATAAGTGGTGGGACTAATGAGGGACTACTAATATGGATACCTAATATGTCATGGAAATGGCTTATCAAAATTAACCTGGATTAGCACCATACGAGAGTTTCGTCAACAAACCCGACCCAGTCAATGCAGTATGGTGAACAACAGTATCTAAAAAGCCTACTTTTAAGTACCGTCCAATGAGTAGATTTACTCTCTTAAGCACTATATTAATGGGTACAACAGTCAGTCCAATACTTATATTTGTGTGAGGTATAACTAGAATTACTATGAGCACGAAGAACTAGTATACATCATATGGGAGTGTAGAGAGGAGATTTAGTTTTATATAAGGAATGAAAATAGTTTAGTAACATCATTTAGTAACACATTAAAATAACACACTAATTAATTACATCAAAATCTCATTATTTATTATTTATGAGATTTGGGGGACAGGGGGAGGGGGGGGTCGACAGGGGGAGGGGGGGGGGGTCGACAGGGGGAGGGGGGGTCTGCGACAGAGGGAGGGGGAGGGTGAGGGGGGTCTGGGACAGGGGGGGGGGTCGACAGGGGGAGGGGGGTCGACAGGGGGAGGGGGGGTCGCCAGTGGCGGGGAAGGGATGGAGATGGAGGGGGGGTCGACAGGGGGGGGGGTCGCCGGTGGCGGGAAGGGAGGGGGAGGGGGGGGGGGGGGGGGGGGGGGTCGACAGTGGAGGGGGAGGGGGGTCGACAGGGGGGGGGGTCGCGGTGGCGGGAAGGGAGGGGGAGGGGGGGGGGGTTAGGACATACCTGGCAGGCGGCGGCTGGCGGAGCACGACAGCGGCGAGGGTTGCGGCGGCGATCGGGCGAGCGAGCGAGTGAGAGAGAGAGAGAGAGAGAGGAGAGAGAGAGAGAGAGAGAGAGAGAGAGAGAGAGGAGGAGAGAGAGAGAGAGAAGAGAGAGAGAGAGAGAGAGAGGAGAGAGAGAGAGAGAAGAGAGAGAGAGAGAGAGAGAGAGAGAGTGGGTTTCGTGGGAGTGGCGAGAGCAGTTTACCGACGAATATATTTCTGTCGGAATATCTGTCGGTAAAATACTATTATCGACGGATTGTTCTGACGGAAATATATCCTTCGGAAGTTCCGATATATTTTCCGACAGAAAATTTCCCGTTGAAAGTTCCGACGGAATTTTCGACGGATATATATCCGTCAGAAAAACCGTCAGTAATGGCGCATTTTCTTGTGGTGTGTTCATGTGATTTATTACAATTTCGGTAATGAAATTAGAAAGCATGTGTAGGGTCATGTAAAAATCACAATAAATAGTATGATTTGAGATAAATTCGGGAAAAAGTTCTGTGGCAATGTGCATGTTAGGTACAGGTCTGAGAACTGTCAAATCTGACATTTATGTTGTGCTTCCATGATAATTGAATTATTAATGGCATGTGAATGAGTGTTTCATTTTCTGTAAATTTTGTGTAATTCAGAAAAATGTGAAAATTTGCATGAGTGGTCTGAACCTTGCAAACATTGTGTGGTTAAATTTTCATGAGATTTGGGTAACATTAGGTTATATTGTGAAATTTCCATGTGAAAACGAGTTATTAATGCATGCTATCATGATTATGGTTTGATTATGTTTTTCAACCGGATTAGTGTAAATTACTGAGTGTTTAAACTCTGTCAAACAGTAGCACCATGATTTAGGAAAAAAATGAACCATGTGCTTAATAGCGAAAACGTAAGTGATGCGTAAATTGGGTGAAATGTGTGTGTGTTAAAAAAAAATCGGAATGGGTAAAATGTGCCGTGTGTGACACTGCTTCCATAGAGGGCTGTGGAACCGTACCGTGGAAAAGTCCCCACGGGAAGGTTCAATGTGTTAAAATCCTATGGACATTAGGATGAAATTCTGGAGGTGGACAAGTACCACTGGTTAGGTGGAGAGTTCTTCTCCCGGTCTGCGTAGTACCAAGAGCCGTCACTGTGTTGCCTAGGTGGCGTCTATGTGTTATGTGTTATGTGATGTGAATGTGTCATTCTAGTGGTGGTTTGGACTATGTGTCACGACATCTAAATGTGAAAATGTGAATTTGTATATGTACAATTGTGTAGTGTGAACATGTGTATATGTGTAATGTGTAAAAGTAAACAATGTGAATGTGCAAATGTGTAAACATGTGAAACAAATATGTTAGAATGTGAAATTGTGATTCATGTTATGAAAATGTGGGATTCATGTTATGAAAATGTGGGATTCATGTCAAAACAGCAACCTTAATGTGTTTATAACAATGTTTTACATATGCAAAAATATGTAGAATCCATGTTGGGAGTATTTTCCTTTTATGTGTGTGAAAATCCCATGCTAAATTGCTATCATGTTGTAGCTTAAATGGTGAATATAGCTCTCATGTGGATAGATAAGTAGAAAGCATGTGGTAGGTATTTTAATTTGGAATGACATAAACCATGTATCATGTGTTGTGAATTATGTAGAAATATCATGACAGGTTGTTTCTTATCATTGTTTCAACCATGCTATATGTTTTAACTTAATGAAATTGAATGTAGGACTTACTTGTGATGTATGCATGTATGATGTGTATGGAATTACTTGCTGAGTCTTTAGACTCACTCTTGCTTCGGCGTACAGGTTTAGCAGGTGACCCTACTTCTTTGGAGGAGACCGTTGAGAGCGACTCCGAGCGAGGAGAGTAGTGTGTTGTGGAGTTACCATCATTGTATCTTACTTTCACAGTATGTAATTGAGACTTATGTAATTGAAACTTACGTAATTGTGGACGAATAATATAATTTGAATTTTGTATTTCATTATGTGGACTTAGTTCCTTAAATTGCTATATGGATCATGTATGTTTAATGTGGATGATGAAATGAAAAGACAGTGGTTCTTTTACTTCCGCTACTCTGTATTCATATTTGTGTACATCTCAATCATATGTGTTAGTGCTTGGGTAAATGTCCCACTGTGACGAGACTCACTATACCGACGTGGATTGGTATAATCGTACCGGTATAAGGATGGTCGTCGCAATGATTGTCTCCTTCTTCCCTCTCACATTCTCTGTTTTACACCGTGTTTTCATTTCTGTATTAGTTTTTTTCTGGTCTCTCTTGACACATTTTTATAGCCCTATTTGCCCCCTCTAGGGTTAGTCATAGTCTTGATCCTTTCAGACCTGAGTTTTGGGATCAATTTGGAGACAAATTTTCAATCGATTACTATAGGTGTTTGATTAGTAAGCTTATTTATTTGACTAATATTAGACCAAATATCACCTTTCCAGCCGGTCAAGTTAGTCAGTTCATGTAGAATCCAAAGGAATGTTATTGAGACGTTGTTATACGATTTCTAAAATATATAGAAGGAGCCCTGGAAAGGGTTTGTTGTGCAAAACATGGTCACATAGGTGAAGAAGGATTTTTGACTTTATCTCTGTTAGGAAATCCATCTCAAGCTATTGCTCTTATGTTGACGATAAACTTGTGTCTCTTAACGAAACAAGAAATAAGGGTGTGGTGGCTTATTGAAATGTAGAAGTTGAGTATGGATTGATGTCACACAATGTTTGTAAGATGTTGTGGTTGAAATCTCTACTTTGAGATTTGAAATTTTTTATATTTTGAACTAATGTTGATGCAATGTAACGACCAACCAACAATTTACGTTGCAAGTAATCTCATATGCTATGAACGAACCAAACACGTTGAGGTAGATTGTCATGTTATTAGAAAACTAACGATGTCAAAGAAAATTGTTAATCTATTCACCTCTTCTTAGGAACAATTAATAGATTTATTTACTAAAGTTCTTATCTCATCCAAATTTTCCACCTTATGTAATAAGTTGGCCGTATATTGGATACATATATGCTCATCTTGAGCAGGACTACTGTTAAAGTAGTTTAATATAAGATCGACCCATGGAACAAGTTATCATATGTATCTTCCATTATTTGCTCTAAAGAAGAGAACAATTTTTGGGTTTTCCCTAAACCCTAAACCCTTTCGGCAAGCAATATATATTAACTATCATACGGCGAGCAACGTTATAATAAAAGAGAAGATGGCTATCCGCTCTAGTTAGGATTCCTTCTGTCCTCCGATGGCCTACAGACAAGAAACTCTTTTCCACGTTCAGCAAAACGCGCGTTACCCAACACGCACACCACAATAAGCCCCGATATGCCGCGATCTCTTTCTCTCACTCGTTCTCATGGGATCCAAATCTTTCATAAATCCGGGGAATCTCGTTCCAAGGTGGAGCGATAATTTTTTTTATCAACGGGAGGTCGTTTCATGGTGTACGGACGTTGGAGTCCACGGTTAACAGTGTATGATGAGACTAACTTATCATAATTATTAGCCGAATGGGTATGCCTTTTGCTGTGGCGTCTCCGGGCATATATATCATGATTAGACGTTTGAGTTGGCTTTTCTTTTTTATATTTATGTTCCAGTAAATCCGCGCTGCCCGTCCGGGGATTCCTCGAGGAGATATGGTTTTTGTCGGTAGCAACAGCTGGTGGGGACTGGAGAGTGGAGAAACCACCGTGCACTGCCTCTTCCAATGACGAGTTTTTTGTGTGCATATATATATATATAATATATATATATATATATATATAATATATATATATAGGGGGAGAGAGAGCGTGTGTCCCGGAGTGCTGCTTAGGATTAAGGTGTTTCGTCTCTGGATAATTAAAAAACTCTCTTTCTCTCTCTCTCTCTCTCTCCATGCAAAAGTAAACTATATGACCGTCGTTTACATCTAATTACAACCAAACTAGAACTTGAAGTACTGGATGCATGTGCGTGCATGTGGAAACACTGTGTCAAGGGTTTGGAGTACCCCATATGCTTTCAAACGGATAAGAAACTTTCGCCAGGGGGCGGGGGTGGTTTATACGCTTTAAATTACCTGTCACGGGGAGAAATTTCGTCCTTTGGTTGTGGGAATATAGGAGAGTTGATGCCATTTCAGGGAGATGATCACATGAATTAGCTCATCTTGGCTGTCCTAGCTTGAAGGTGAGCTTTCACGTACGTAGTCATGATCAATATTTCGGCACTCTAATAACTTAAAACTTATCTCACATCGGCTAAACGTAATGGCCCCCTCTTCTATATACCCTAAAGAAGAGTCCAGCAATTGGCAATTTATGCGATAACTTTGGGGGTTTATATGTTGTATAATTGAAGAAAAATGGTCTGTGACTGCGACTGTTAGAGGGTAGTTTGCTTTTTGCAAAAGATTGATGTCCATGCGGGATGTTTTCTGGGCAGTGCCTGTACAATATACACAAAGACCTACGTACATATGGATTAATCTAAAAATGATGTTGTTAATAAATATCATATATAGTTGGGTGATAAACTTTTTGAAACTTAAATGTTTTTTTTTTGAATTTTCCTATAGTGATTTAACTTTCACTTGAGTAATGATACGGCACATGTAGAGAAAGTGCATCTCGTCCTCATTTTAAATGTTTTCATAGTCTAAACTATTCTAAGTACCAAGGGCCGGTTAATTTGATAGTTAGATAAAGGTTGAGAAGAGTGGTTTCTAGGCCTGCTAACTAATCTAGTTTGGAAATTAAGGTTGACTGTAGTTCTATCATCAGGTCTAATCCCTTTGTTAAGGTCTCATTTGCACCCAGAGCTGCTACTTTGCCAGCATACTTAAATGGCTAAAGCATGCTCTGGCCGAAAATCTTGATGAGGATTGGTCTCCTCCCTCCATCCCTATTCATATGTTTTAACTGCATGTAGTCTTCGATCTATCTGTTTGGTTACTTAGTGAAATGAAGTAATGATCTATTTCCATGTCAAAAAAATAAAAACTAATATAGTTCGGAAAAATTGTCTATATATATATAGTTTGGAAAGGTTGATAATTAAGTTATCTGGTATTAACATATGATCGATCCTCCTTTTATCAGGAATGTTAATTAACCAAATCGGATTCAAACAGATGGAGTGTGTTAATAGCCTTTATCCAAATTATTACTATTCGACCACTCAAATCATAGATTAAAATAACTCTGATTAAGCAATTCTAAAATTGCTTACCTAATATAATCTTGTCCCGTGATCAAACCAAGTTTAAGAGAGAACCGGTCATGTATATATACCCCAGCATAGTACTAGTATATATTAGTACTATATATTATTTTATCCTCCCAATTGTTTCAACTGGTAGTCACATCCATGGCTTTTGACCTTAAACAGTTGCGTATCTTCGTCAAATGGACCAATGCAAACCTTGTTCTTCACTCTTCCATTTCTTTGGGTTTGTTTTAGATGTGATTAGCAGCAATGTTTTGCCTTTTGCTTCCTATTTAAACCGCCTCGTTGGTCGGCTTCTAACACATCCCACACAGCCACACAGAGAGCTAGCGAGAGGGTGGGAGAGAGAGAGAGAGAGAGAGGGGATGCCTCAGAGAAGGGAGGGGAAGAAGGAGACATGGCGTGGTATTGATCCGGCTCATCTCTTCAGGTTCATATCCGTGGTAAGAGAGACGAGCCGAACCAATATCACTCATGTACCCTTCCTTCGGGCCGGAACTGAAATCACTCTCTACTTGGAGCTTTGTCTTCTAATTCTTCTTCTTCTTCTTCAAGCGTACTGTGAAAGGAAAGGACGACGCGAGCAGCTCTACATCCACAAAGTTGGGACAGAAGGAACACATTGCTGGGTGTGATATGCTCCCGGCTGCCGGCTGCCACTCGATCTAGCAAGGCAAGTTTTCCCTCTGGGGGTTTCCTTCCAAAGTTCTCTGTTGTAATCTGGGATTAATCCAACATTGCAACAGATATGATTTCTTCACTGTCCGCTAGGTACTCCGTGCTTCCATTGAAGACGAACGTGAAAAGTGAGAGGAAATAAAAGAGTCGGAGCCTCCTGATTTGAAGTAAAACATCGAGAACACCAGTAAGATGCATGCTCTTGTGTTCATGCCACATAAATATATATGTTATCCTACAATATTCTATGGTGTCTAAACTGCCCCCAAAAGGGCTTATCACAGCTTGAACCTTCTTGATTTTCTAAATCATGTTATGTGATAGGGACCTTAGTGGTCAGTCCTTGTTTGGCTATTGAACTGCACAGCGGGACGGATTGAAAGCAATTACTAAAAATGTCCAGTTTAGTCTGGATGGCACAT
>JACBKR010002178.1:0-36573 GCA_014218235.1 Colocasia esculenta
GCGTCAATGCTGTACGCACCTGACACCCAACAAGGCCATTTTGACAGAAAGGATAGTGGTCAAATCATCAGAAAAGCAGTCACATCACCTTCAGACGTCGCGACCAGAATGTGACACCCACCCCCGTCCCGACCATGTCACGACCGCCAGGTGTGCCGCGACCAAAAGCCTGTCATGACAGGCTCCCCTGGCTCGACCATGTCACGACCAAGGTGTCCGTCGTGACCCGAGGATACGGCCAAGGCCCAAGATGGCCGAGTCTACATCCTATCCTACCCCCCTTAAGAAATTTCATCATCAAAATTAAAGAGAAACTCAGTTTCAACATGAAGCAACATAAAAAGGGAAAACAATGTACCGATCAATCAAACAAATATGGGAACTGCTCACTCATCTCGTCCTCATGCTCCCAAGTGGCCTCGCCACCAACACGGTTCTCCCAAATGACCTTGACCAGCAGAATCTGCTTCCTGTGCAACTGCTGCACCCTGCGGTCTACAACTCTGACTGGGTACTCTGGCACTGACAAGTCTGGTGCTACCTCAAGCTGCGAGTACTCCAACATGTGTTGGATCTACGACGTACCTCCTGAGCTGCGAAACATGAAAAGCCTGTGCACATCTACGACTCTACCGCAATGCTCAACTGGTAAGCAACCTCACCGATCCTCACTGTAATAGGGAAAGGTCCAATATACCTCGGACTGAGCTTCCCTTCTTACCAACCCTCATGACACCCTTGGTCGGAAGAACCTGCAAAAACTTAAGGTCACCCACACTGAACTGCAACGGCCTTCTGCGGACATCTGCATAGCTCTTCTGTCTGCTCTGTGCTGCCTGAAGCCTCTGCCTGACTAAACTGACTGTGTCTGCACACTGCTGCAACCATCTCTGATCCTAAAAACTACCTCTCACCCACTTCAACCAGTGAAGTGGTGTCCTGCATGGCCGACCATCAAAGCCTCATATGGTGCCATCCAATGCTCGAGTGATAACTATTGTTGTATGTAAACTCTACACATCAGAAGGTGGGACTCCCAAGTGCTACCCTAGTCCAAGCAACAAGCTCTCAACATATCCTCCAAGTCGGAATAGTCCTCTCTGACTGACCATCTGACTGCGAGTAATACGTTGAACTCAAGTCTCAACTCTGTACCAAGAGCTCTCTGCAAACTGCGCCAAAACCCTGAAGTGAACCTCGGATCTCTGTCAGAAACAATCGAAACTGGGGTTCTATGCAACGGAACAACTCGGTCCACGTACAGTCTGGCAAGCCTATCCACTGACCAAGACATCCTGACTGGAAGAAAGTGCGCTAACTTGGTCACCTGTCCACAATCACCCAAATACTATCATGCCTCTACGGAGTACGGGGCAAACTAACCACAAAGTCCATGGTGATGTCATCACTTCCACGCGGGAATGGTAACAACTGCAATCACCACCAGGATGCTGATGCTCAGCCTTCACCTGCTGACAGGTAAGGCACCGAGCGACAAACTCTGCCATGCCCCTCATCATCCCTGGCCACCAGAAGAACCTCCCAAGTTATGAATACATCTTAGTGGAATCAGGATGAACAACATATCTCGACCGGTGTGCCTCTGACAACAGCGCCTGGCGCTCACCATAGAGAACGTACAATCTGCCTCCGAACCTTCCCTCGTTTGTCCTCATCCAGCTCAATGTCTGGCATCTGCAAAATATCTGCCAACTCTGTATCTGCCTATTGTGCCTCTAACACCTGACAGTACCTAACGGGCAAACTAACAACTGGTCATCACTGCACGGTCTTTGTACCTCGAAGGGCAGAAAACTCTCGAGACAGGTCCTCAAACAAACTCCACTCCTGACTAGCAATGAACTCAGGTGAACCCGTCTGTTCAAAGCGTCCGCTATGACGTTAGCCCTTCCCGGTGATAGGAGAGGTAAGGTCGTAGTCCTTCAAGTACTCTATCCATCTGTGCTGCTCAAATTCAAATCCTTCTGAGTGAAGATATACTGCAACTCTGATGATCTGTGAAATCTCAAACACCTCACTGTACAAATAGTGCATCCAAAACTTCAGAGCGAACATCACTACTGCCAACTCCAAGTCATGGTAGGGTAGTTCTCCTCATGCTTCTTCAACTGCCGAGAAGCATAGGCAACGACCCCACCATGCCGCATCAGCACTGCACCCAAACCTGACCTCAAAGCGTCCGTGGTAGGCCACAAAACCTCCGCTACCTGACGGCAAGACCAACACTGGGCTAAAGTCAACTCATCTTAGCTCCTGAAAACTCTGCTCGTAGTTATGGTTTGTATGGCTTGTGGGGGTGATCCGGGGAGAGCATCCCGAATTAGGGTTCTTGCCTATGAAGGCGACGAAGCCCCGGTCGCATTTAACACGACAGGCCGACCCGTCGCATCCAGGTTCTTGAACGCGACATATCGAGGGGGTCACATTTTGAAGGTGACATTACCCACCTCGTGACCTCAGTCGAGAGGTCCTGTGGTTCATGTTTTGAATAGTAGGATTATCCGATTATCGGTATTTTATGTGCATGGCCAGTGCGAGCGGTGCGTTGGCACCTGTAATGCTCTTTGAGTGTGTTGTCTATGTGGTTGATGTGTTGTTTATATGTGGACGTGTTGTTTATGGTGGTTGACATAACGGTTAATTGTTTGGGTTGTGTGTATAAGGTTGGTTTATGGTGACTGACTGTGAGGTTCCAGTGTGAACCTAGCCTCGGCCCTTTAGTGTCTTTTGCATGGTTTAAGTGGTTATTATATTGTATTAAAGGGCAATGGAGGTTATCTTGTGACCAAGACATGCCAAGATTTAATATATAGTGTAAATTGTGTATGTGTGTGTGTAGGCTAGCTTGTGGGTCACAGAGACAAGCTATTCTTCACATTCACATTTACCGTGGTTTTAATAAAGATATAATATATATATATATATATTGTGGTTTGTGCATTGTCGAGTGGGTGGTCCGGCGCCTATTTCCGGAATACCTCTCTAGTCGGGTACCCCAGGTTCTTGTGAGCCAGGCATGTTAGTGCTCGGGATTTGTCCCGTACTGTGTGTACTGTCGAGGTCTGTGTCGTCTGTCCTAGACACCCTCACTCCTGTGTTTGAGTTGTACGTCCGGCTGAGGGAAAGACGACAGAGGGGCAGCGACTTGTGTTTGTGGGTGTGCGGTCGATTGTAGCGCATTCATGGTTGGGGGTACGGACACCAGTAGTCGACACTGGTCCCCAACTAGTCCTGTTTTCCAGTGCCTCACTCTAGGGAGCTTAGGCAAGAGTCCCTAAAGGTGCTAGGCATGGGCCTACAGCAGTGTGGTCTGCAGGTGTGGTGTTGGTTGGTCTCCACTGTTCTTTGGCTTGTGCTTGTGGAGCGGCAGTTGACCTTTCATCCGTGACTGCGAGCTGAGAGGTAGTTTCTTGTGTTGTGTTGTCTGAGTTGGATACTAGCGTCATGAACCAGTAGTCTGTTCCCGTGTGGTGGATCATTCTTTCTGACTCTGCTTTGCCAATGGTTTGGCCTGTGTGTGTATGACCGCTGGTAGAGGTTTAGCCGTTGTGTGGTGTGCCCTAGTGGGTGGCACGATTCTAGTTTGTGGTTTCATTGTGTTACCTCATGGTAGTAGGTACCTATACCCTTTACGGGTGGTTTTTTGTGTTGTGGTACTTCGTGTGCCAGTCCCTTCAGGTGTTGAGGTGGACTTGTGTTCTGTGGGGGTTTGGTGGAATGACCTTCCACGTGTTGGTGATTCTACTCATCTTCGAGTAAGCTTCCGATTATGTTTTGATGTGAGGTGTTGTGTAAGGTGGATAGGCTAGCTGAAGCCATTCCTGTTACCCTTCGTGGGTAGTTGCCTATGAGGCTTGTAGCTTAGGTGACCATTGTTGTAATAGTTTGTCTGTGAGGCATGTGGCCTAGGCGTTTCAGTTGTAGAGCGGACTAGAAGTGCTGTGCTATCCTATTGCCTCTTTATCCTCCCGGATTTGTGTCAGCTAGTGAGACATATTGTTAGTTGTTAGTATTTATGTTTGTTTTGAGCATGAAATGGTTTGGCCATTGGTGTTGCCATGAGACCCTTTAAGGTTGAGGTCTCTTTATGTGTTGTATGTTGTTTTGGGTGGTCCCTACTAAGCCAGGACCTGTTGAGGCTCACTCCCCTACAGTTCTATTCAGGCTTACCGTTGTATGGCTTGCAAAGGCGTTGTCAGACTTGGTTCACCAGCAGTAGTGTTAATTGTGTTGTGTGAACTTGTGCTCCCTCGGGGTATGCCAAGTAGTTGTACTTTTTAATTGGACATGTAATAATGTTGGATAGTTGTAAATTAATTCAAATGCAAATATGAAACATGCACTTTCTGTGTCTTATACTGTTGTGGTTGTCTTTTATATTCTTACTAGACACGTGTGTGAGCTATCCCTTGCCGAAACTTCAGTCCTTCGCAGGAGGCGGATCTGGATATGGAGCCTTATTAGGCATAAATACCAGGGCCTCATAGCTGTGAACCTCTGACACTGAAGTGGGCTGCTCCCAAGACAACACTGCCTCAACCTTGGCAGGGTCCACTGCCACACCAGAACCTGAGATCACGTGCCTAGAAAGTGCACCTCCCTCAGCAAAAATTTGCACTTGTCAACTTGGCATAAAGTCGGTGACTCCGCAACGTCTCTACACGATCCTCAGATGCTCCTCGTGCACCTCCTCAGAAGCCGAATAGTCCAAAATGTCATCTACAAAGATGACCACAACCTATCTAGATACTCACTAAACACTTTGTGCATCAAATCCATGAAAGATGTTGGCGTGTTCGTGAGCCCAAACGGCACGGCATCATGACGAACTCAAGTGACCATATACACTCGAACGGAAAGCTGTCATGCCAATATCTATGTCACGTCCCAAGAATTACGCAGCGGATATTAATCGGATAATTCGAGTCAATATTTCGAGACGTGAACAGTCGGCAAATAAGCCCTCTAGCTAGCACGCACAGCACTAAGTGTTTAACAACACAACATCATAATAGGCCCAAATATTAAACTCAAGGAAATGTATTCAAATCTCATCTCATTATATCAAAGTGAACTAATACAACCCTTAACATTGTATAACAGGACTAAGACTCAATAAAAGGAAAACTACATATGTTCCTCACTTCCTACCACATGTTCTAACACTCAAATATGAACTAAGATAGACTCTCATATTGGGATCTCTCACTCTCGGACGCATTCCCATCCTCGACTTGCTCCTCTTCTTAAATTTTATAATCACCTATATGGTTAAAAGTAGGGAATGAGCAAACTAGCCTAGTAGGATTTATATCTCAATGTGCGAGCAATGATTTAGTGATTAGCAATTTAGAACTAGGTAAGCACAATTGTCATGATATGCATGTACGGATAAAACTCATTAAAACATGATACATGAACAAGCTAGATAGAGTGATCATGATAGAGCGAGATCTAGAACAATATAACGAGCAAGATGTTGTCAAGAGTGAGGCATGTAACAAGCACGTAAGATATTACTTAAATTGCAATAATTGCAGGATGGCCATATCAACGCAAGCAAGCAAGCACGAGCACGAACTTTTAACACGATTCACTTAATCAGGCACGTAGACACTAATGTACACCAAGGAAAGATTCACCTGAAATGCACCCAAGGACACATGTATGTGGTTATTGTATCTAGCATCCAACACGCAAGTACTCCCAGTGTAGATGCAACGCCAGTAATCATTATAACCCCATGGTTAATAGTATATTTAGACTCTCCGTTATTGGGGCTAGACTGAGCCCTTGGACACTCTCTGTGCCCGGTCAGCATCTCATTCATTTTAAATGTAGATACCCACAGTCATTTAATGGCCAATGAGAGTTGAAGATGTAGCATGTGTAATGTCATGTTCATGATGATGATGAGAACAAGTAATAAGTAATGGAACATGATGTCATGATAGAATAGTCAAGAGATAATTTCAGCAGCATAACGACACAATTTATGTGAATAAAATATGTGTTGCTAGTTAGGAGTAAGGACCATGTGTACCCTTGTGATTTGATGATAGTGTGCATCTCCTTAATGTTAATGGCTTAGTGCGAGTGTGACATGTTTATGTTTAAGTCTTGGTTTGCTTGCTGAGTCTTTGGACTCACTCTTGCTTCGGCATACAGGTGACAGGTATCATGACCTAGAAGGACGCTTAGTGAGGATCGCCATTTAGAAGACTGTTTTATGGAGCTGCTACTAGTTATACTTTTTTCTTTTTCTCATAGTATGAAAAGAATATTGTATGGACAATATTTGACAATGTAGTTCTTTTATCTTGTATTAATGTGGACATTGTCTTTCTATTTCGCTATTTAGATGGTGGAATGGTGTGTTGGTGATGGATAAAAGTTGATTTATTTATTTTATTCCGCTGTACTCTAGTGCTATCCAGGTACATATCAACCTATCGACTAGTGTTGGGTACATGTCCCACTGTGACGATGCCCTTTATACCGATGATTGGGATTGGTATAATCGTACCGGTATGAAGAGGGTCGTTACAGAGATTGGTATCAGAGACCAAGGTTGAGACTGTACATGGATAGACCATCACCGTCACAATATTTGCAAAGTCTTCATAGGGAATTGTCCATATATGTAGAATTTACTAATAATAGATGGAAGATAGTAAGGAGAATAGTTCGAGAATATAGTAACCTAGGTTCTAACTGGGTTACTTATTTTCAGACCATGACTGGACGTGGTAGATGTAGTGCTTAGTCTAGGAGGTATGAGCAGAACCCGCAAGTTGAGAATTTCGTGAAAGGGCTTAAACCCTCAGTGAGAGCTAAGCTTCTGGAGCTTGATTCTCATACCATGAAAGAAATTCTAGGTGTGTGGCAACCAAGCAAGGAAGTAGAGCGGGACCTCTCCAAGAGGGGAGGCAACTCCAAAGGAGGATGTGACCAAGCCATTCCAAAGGCAGATAAGAAGAAGGAGAAAACTCGTGGAAAGTCAGCAATCGACTGTGACCTCATTAGCGAGAAACACGGTGCATCCAGTGCAGGAAGCGTCATGGCGGGAACGCATGTTGGAGAAAGGAAGGAAGTTGTCTTAAATGCGGCAGCAAGGAGCATCGGCTTAGGAGTGTCCGAATCTGAAGACAAAGTTCGCTTCACGAGGTGCTTCATCGACGGCAATAAAGGAGCAGGAGTAGCTGGTGATGACCTCGGCGACATCACCACAGGTACTCGATGCGATCTTCGAGGACGAAGATCTTTTTCAAGAGGGGGAGAGTGTGATGCCCTGAATTTTTATTCACTCATAATTTGTGCATGTGCATTTGATTGTTGCAAGTATGGTAGGTGTATTTAGTAGTGTATATTGTATTCTATATTTCTCATGAATAACATGCATGTATTTTTATGATATTTAGGTGAGAATAGGCAATTATCTAAATTGTGCATATTGTGTATATTAAGAATCCCATGCATATAGTACTTAAGTAATGTTGTGCAAGTTAATCTAATTACCGTTGCGCATGTTGTAACACCCCGGCCCCCTTGGGCTCTTGGCCCCGTCCTCTGGGTCGCGGCAGGGCGACTGTCGCGACATGGTTCCGATCGCGTCAATGTATGGTTCGGCTTGGGATTGCGACATGAAGGCGACAATACCCAGTCGCCTTCTGGTTTGATGGATGGCTCCATGGGGTATGTCGCCTTCTTAAAGGTGACATGGCCTATGTCACCTTCCCATCGCATCGCCCCAGACGCAGTCTGACAGACGTGACAGGCGTCCTTTGTGTCAGTATGGCTCTGGCGGTGTCGGGTGAACGCGACAAGATGGCTGTCACCTTCACTTTTTTCGAATTCTGAGATTTGACTGTTGTCAGTGGGTTGCGACGGGGGGTGTCCTCGCCTTCTGGTTCCCGGCGACATGGGGTATGTCGCCTTCTCAGCTCCGTGGGCTTAAAGCCCGGCGCCCGAGCCCTTCCCCCTCTCTCCGCCTCTCCTTTCCCCCTCTCTTTCTCTCGCCCTCTCAGAGTTTCCGGTGGTTTTGGGGTGCCTCCCCCGTGTTGAGGCGGCTGTCTGAGGAGGGTGTCGCTCCATTCGTGCAGGGGTCGTGTTCGTGCCGTGCGGTGCGAGGAGGAGACGTTTCTACCTACGAGAAGGCCCCAACGGGTGCGTTCTTCACGTGGAGGTAGGGATGCCCAACCTTCTCGCCCTAAGCATGATCCCCTCCCCGTCTAGACCGTGGTTCTCGTGTGATTGGGGTTTGGGGAGTGTGAGAACTCCATGCTCGTGTGAGTGAGGTTTTCCTCCGAGCGTAGAATCCATGTTCTTGTTCTTGTGGTGTTTGAGGGTGTTTGTGTGTTTAATGAGTTTCTAGCATGATAAGCATGCTCCCCTCCCCCGTGTGTAGTGTTTCTCCCGTTTCGGAGAGGTTCCCGAAGAAGAGTCTCCGGAACCCCCGGCTGGTCTGAAGGCGACATACCCTGTGTCGCCTTCTGACTGGTAAAGCGACATCCCCCATGTCGCCTTCTTGAAGGCGACAGGGCCTATGTCGCCTTCTCAGTTCCGCCACCTGACTGGTAAAGCGACACCTCCTCTGTCGCCTTCTTGAAGGCGACAGGGTCTATGTCGCCTTCTCAGCCCAGAGGCAGTTGTGCTTCCGCCGCTTCTGTTTTCACTTTACTGTACCCGTGGCACCTGTGCTAGTTCCCTAGTATGGTCTCACACTAGTCGTTCGCCCCGGTGCGCGGCACTTGAGTGCTTGTCACGTGCGAGAGGTTGTTACCGTTACCTGGGACACCCTCCTCGGGAGCCTGTCGAGGGAGTACTCCGGGTACGAGTGTGCTCGAGTTGGCAGCCACCAGGCGGACTCTGGAGCTGAGGGGAAAACGGTGGTTAGGACAGTGGCGTGTGAGTCGCTTGTAGAGCTCTCGGGTTGGTCTGGGACGCCGAGTATAGTTTGGAGTTCTACCCGGCGCAGGCCAGCCAGTCCTTCTTCTCACTACCTCGCTCCTTACGGCCCCGGAACTGTTTGGAGAGGTCAGGCGTGGGACCGTAGTCCGGCCAGACTACGGCAGTTACTGTTGTCGTACTTGTGTCCTACCTCTCGCTCTGACGAGATGCGAGGGTCAGGACCTAGGTCGAGGATAAGACGTCTGTGGACGCACCTGACCGTCTGACTAGTGGTGTTGTTCCCGTAGCTAGTGTTCCTTGTCCAGGCGGAGCTCTCCCTCCGTCTTTGTTTTACTAGCCGTGTGGTGGTCACGACGAGCAGTCGTACGGAGTTTCCGACCGAGAGTACTTCCCGTACCGTGTTAGCTTTAGCTTCGCTTCCGTACTTCCTTTTGTAGGTAGAAAAATATCAACTGCCGTCTTTCCTTTATTAATAGTTGTATATGTTCCTCTGCCTGTTTAGAGCCAGTAGGAGATTGGCAGTCCCTACTGAGCTTCTGTTGTGAAGCTGATCCCTCTATTTTCCAGGTGAGTCGTCCCAGTAGCGGCAGGGCGCGCGTCGGGCGGAGGAGACGGGGGCGGTAAGTCTTGGTCCCCGTAGCTAGCAGTGGTTCCCCCTCTCAGTGTACGTCACCCTCGGGGTATGCCCCAAAGGGACTTGTCTCTCCCCTTTCCTTACTTGTACTAGTGTGCGTGCGTTGGGACTGTACTTAGAGCGGTACGCAGCGGTCTCGCTTTACTTTCCGTTCCCTTTGTACGCTTCTAGCTTAGCGTTGACGTTTACTTCCGCTACATATCCTGTCAGACGCGTGTTATAGCCCTTCCGGGCCCCCCTGGTCCATGGGCGACGACCGCGAAAATCGGGTCCTCGGCGTGGGCCGAGGGTCGGGTTCTCGGGTCGTTACAGTTGGTATCAAAGATTGGTCTGACAGGACTTATTGTGGATCTAAACTACAACAGTAAGTCCCAACAATAGTACAAGTACACTGCTAGCCGCCGAGAGAGGTATTGTAACCTTTGTCAGTTGTGTTGCCGTGTAGGTCATGGCTCCGCGTCAGCGCAGTCAGGCTAGGCAGCTAGTTGAGAAGCAGGATGAGTCCGACATGCCAGCTCAGGGGCAGGTTCAGGAGGAGGTGTCCGTGGAGGAGTCAGTGGCACAGCCTCAGGGTGCACAGGCAGCAGCAGCAGAGGCAGCGGCAGCAGGGGGGCAGCAGCAGGAGTACCACCCTCAGCCTCAACAGTATGCAGACTGGTTTCCCATGGCCGAGCAGTTCTTCAGAGGTATGTACCAGGGAGCGTGGCAGCCTGGCAGGCAGCAGCAGGTGTCAGTTTCCAGTACCTCCCTCAGCCGTACCAGAGCAGCAGGAGGTGGAGCAGCCAGTCCGCCAGCAGCGGTCAGGTACTGGGAGTAGTTCCGGTCCGGTCAACGGAGGGCAGCGGTGTCGGAGGCAAGGACCGCTCTCCTTGAAAGGTTCCTGCGTCTTCGCCCACCGATGTTCCACGGTGAGTATGATCCAGATAAGGCAGAGAGCTGGACCCATGAGTTAGAGCGCATCTTCGAGACTATGGAGTGCGCTGAGGAGGACCATGTTCATTTGGCAGTATATCAGCTCAAAGGAGCAGCCCATGAGTGGTGGAGAGTCAGAGGCAGACTCACTTCCAGGGGCAGCGGTTGGACCAGATCTCTTGGCAGCAGTTTTCATAGGTCTTCCACGGCGAGTCTCTTCCCTGACTACGCTCGACGTGAGAGACGGGACCAGTTCCACGAGTTGGTACAGGGCGACCTCACAGTTTCTCAGTACCACCAGAGGTTTGTCCGGTTGTTGAGGCATGTGCCTCATGTAGCAGGCAGTGACCGGCTTGTGCAGAGAGGTTTATAGCAGGGCTGAGACCAGACCTGAGGTGGGTGTGACGCACACATGTGTACCACCTTGGGAGAGGCCGTGGCGAAGGCCACCGCCTTGGATAGGGAGGCTTGGCAGCCTCAGCAGCAGCAGCAGCAGCAGCAGGAGGAGCCTCTTCCAGATCCTCGTCGTACCAGCGTCCAGCAGGCAGCCGCGGTAGTGCGACTTCCTCTTCCTCAAGCTCGGGCAGTTTCGGTAGCTCTGGAATTCGCTCGCAGTTCAGGAAGTTTGTCTACTCGCGGGGGTGGATGGAGCCGTCAGCAGAGGTGTCAGTCCAGAGTTTGCAGTACATCTTCACCCAGAGGGATTTGAACTTGAGGCAGCGCCGTTGGATGGAGTATTTGAAGGACTACGACCTAACCCTTTCCTACCATCCAGGAAGGGCTAACGTTGTATCCGATGCGTTGAGTAGGCGCGTACGCTTGAGTTCGCTGATGGTCAGAGAGTGGAGGCTGTTTGAGGAGCTGTCTCAGGAGTGTTTGTTCCGTCGAGGACCAGAGATCATGCTGTGGCGAGTAGTTTGTCAGTTCGGCCGTCACTGTCAGGTAGGTGTTGCAGGCGCAGTGAGCAGATGCAGAGTTAGCAGACGTTTTGCAGATGCCAGACATAGAGCTCAGCGAAGACAGCGAGGTCAAATTCAGAGGCCGTTTGTACGTTCCCGAGGAGGCGCGTCAGGTAGTGTTGTCAGAGACTCACAGATCGAGGTATGCTGTTCATCCTAGCTCCACCAAGATGTACCATTGCTTGAGGAGGTCCTTCTGGTGGCCAGGGATGAAGAGGGGCATGGCAGAGTTTGTTGCTCGGTGCCTTACCTGTCAACAGGTGAAGGCTGAGCACCAGCGTCCTGGTGGTGAGTTGCAGCCGTTGCCCATTCCTGAGTGGAAGTGGACGACATCACCATGGACTTCGTGGTTGGCTTACCCCGAACCCCGCAGGGGCATGACGGTATTTGGGTGATCGTGGACCGTTTGACCAAGGCAGCGCACTTCCTTCCGATCAGAATGCCGTGGTCAGTGGACAGGTTGGCCAGATTGTACGTGGACAGAGTTGTTTCGTTGCACGGGATCCCAGTTTCATCGTTTTCAGACAGAGATCCGAGGTTCACGTCAGGGTTTTGGCACAGTCTTTAGAGAGCCTGGGTACAGAGTTGAAGTTCAGCACAGCATACCACCCGCAGACAGACGATATCAGTCAGAGCAGACCATACGGACACTGGAGGATATGCTGAGAGCGTGCTGTTTAGACTGGAGCGGCACTTGGGAGTCTCACCTTCCGATGGTAGAGTTCGCGTATAACAACAGTTATCACTCGAGCATCGGATGGCGCCATATGAGGCTTTGTACGGTCGCCCGTGCAGGACTCTGCTTCACGGTTCGAGGTTGGTGAGAGGCAGCTTTTAGGGCCATAGTTAGTGCAGCATTGTGCAGAGACAGTTAGTTTGGTCAGCAGAGGCTTCGGGCAGCACAGAGCAGGCAGAAGAGTTTTGCGAATGTCCGCAGGAGACCGCTAGAGTTCAGCGTCGGTGACCTGGTCTTCCTGCGGGTCTCGCCGACCAAGGGGTCATGAGGTTGGTAAGAGGGGAAAGCTCAGTCCCAGATAATTGGCCCCTTCCCCATTTCTGAGAAGGTCGGCGAGGTGGCGTACAGGCTGAGTCCTCCGGCAGAGCTAGCAGGTGTGCACGCATTTTCCACGTTTCGCAGCTTAGGAGGTACGTTGCAGACTCTTCGCACGTGTTGGACTACTCGCAGCTAGAGGTAGCACCAGATTTGTCAGTGCCAGAGTACCCAGTTAGTGTTGTCGACCGCAGAGTTCAGCAGTTGCGTAGGAAGCAGATTCCGCTGGTTAAGTCGTTTGGCAGAACTGTGTCAGTGGCGAGGCCACCTGGGAGCGCCAGGATGAGATCGACTTGTTTTCATTTCGAGGACGAAATGTCTTAAGGAGGGAGGGTTGTAACACCCCGGCCACCTTGGGCCCTTGGCCCCGTCCTCTGGTTGCGGCAGGGCGACTGTCGCGACGTGGTTCCGATCGCGTCAATGTATGGTTCTGCTTAGGATTGCGACAGGGGGTATGTCGCCTTCTTGAAGGCGACATACCCACTGTCGCCTTCTGGTTTGATGGATGGCGCCATGGGGTATGTCGCCTTCTTGAAGGCGACATGGCCTATGTCGCCTTCCCATCGCGTCGCCCCAGACGCAGTCTGACAGATGTGACAGGCGTCCTTTGTGTCAGTACGGCTCTGGCGGTGTCGGGTGAACGCGACAAGATGGCTGTCGCCTTCACTTTTTCGAATTCCGAGATTTGACCGTTGTCAGTGGGTTGCGACGGGGGGTGTGTCGCCTTCTGGTTCCGTGGCGACATGGGTATGTCGCCTTCTCAGCTCTGTGGGCTTAAAGCCCGGGCGCCCGAGCCCTTCCCCCTCTCTCGCGCCTCTCCTTTCCCCCTCTCTTTCTCTCGCCCTCTCGGAGTTTCCGGCGGTTTTGGGGTGCCTCCCCGTGTTGAGGCGGCCGTGCTGAGGAGGGTGTCGCTCCGTTCGTGTAGGGGTCGTGTTCGTGCCGTGCGGTGCGAGGAGGAGACGTTTCTACCTACGAGAAGGCCCCAACGGGTGCGTTCTTCGCGTGGAGGTAGGGATGCCCAACCTTCTCACCCTAAGCATGATCCCCTCCCCGTCTAGACCGTGGTTCTCGTGTGATTGGGGTTTGGGGAGTGTGAGAACTCCATGCTCGTGTGAGTGAGGTTTTCCTCCGAGCGTAGAATCCATGTTCTTGGGGTGTTTGAGGGTGGTTTGTGTGTTTAATGAGTTTCTAGCATGATAAGCATGCTCCCCTCCCCCGTGTGTAGTGTTTCTCTCTCCCGTTTCGGGGAGGTTCCCGGAAGAAGAGTCTCCGGAACCCCGGCTGGCCTGAAGGCGACATACCCTGTGTCGCCTTCTGACTGGTAAACGACATCCCCCATGTCGCCTTCTTGAAGGCGACAGGGCCTATGTCGCCTTCTCAGTTCCGCCCCTGACTGGTAAAGCGCACCTCCTCTGTCGCCTTCTTGAAGGCGACAGAGTCTATGTCGCCTTCTCAGCCCAGAGCCAGGTTGTGCTTCTGCCGCTTCCATTTTCACTTTACTGTACCATGGCACCTGTGCTAGTTCCCTAGTATGGTCTCACACTAGTCGTTCGCCCGGTGCGTGACACTTGAGGGCTTGTCCCGTGCGAGAGGTTGTTACCGTTACCTGGGACCCCCGTCCTCAGGAGCCTGTCGAGGGAGTACTCCGGTTACGAGTGTGCTCGAGTTGGCAGCCACCAGGCGGACTCTGGAGCTGAGGGGAAAACGGTGGTTAGGACAGTGGCGTGTGAGTCGCTTGCAGAGCTCTCGTGGTTGGTCTGGGACGCCGGGACAGTTCGGAGTTCTACCCGGTGCAGGCCAGCCAGTCCTTCTTCTCACTGCCTCGCTCCTTACGGCCCCAGAACCGTTTGGAGAGGTCAGGCGTGGGACCGTAGTCCGCCAGACACTCTACTGCGGTTACTATTGTCGTACTGTGTCCTACCTCGCTCTGACGAGATGCGAGGGTCAGGACCGAGGTCGAGGATAAGACATCTGTGGACGCACCTGACCGTCTGACTATTGGTGTTGTTCCCGTAGCTAGTGTTCCTTGTCCAGGCGGAGCTCCCTCCGTCTGTGTTTTTACTAGCCGTGTGGTGGTCACGACGAGCAGTCGTACGGAGTTTCCGACCGAGAGTACTTCTCGTACCGTGTTAGCTTTAGCTTCGCTTCCGTACTTCCTTTTGTAGGTAGAAAGATATCAACTATCGTCTTTCCTTTATTAATAGTGTATATGTTCCTCTGCTTGTTTAGAGCCAGTAGGAGATTGGTAGTCCCTACTGAGCTTCTGTTGTGAAGCTCATCCCTCTGTTTTCTAGGTGAGTCTTCCAGTAGCGGCAGGCGCGCGTCGGCGGAGGAGACGGGGTGGTAGTCTTGGTCCCCGTAGCTAGCAGTGGTTCCCCCTCTCAGTGTACGTCACCCTCGGGGTATGCCCCTAAGGGACTTGTCTCTCCCCTTTCCTTACTTGTACTAGTGTGCGTGCGTTGGGACTGTACTTAGAGCGGTACGCAGCGGTCTCGCTTTACCTTTCTGTTTCCGCTTGTACGCTTCTAGCTTAGCAGTTGACGTTTACTTCTGCTACATATCCTGTCAGACGCGTGTTATAGCCCTTCCGAGCCCCCTGGTCCGTGGGCGCGACCGCGAAAATCGGGTCCTCGCGTAGGCCGAGGGTCGGGTTCTCGGGTCGTTACACATGTTGTATCTATCTATTTCATGCATAATGTACATAAGTATGTTACACCCGTGTGTGTATACTATATATATGTCAAATCAAGTGTGTGCATGCAAGACTATTTTGTGGAATAGATTATTCCTAGCTAACTTAATTTATTGCCTCCTAATGATTGTGAAGCCCTCGCAATTCTTGTCATTTTATTTTGCCGTGTGTTGAGTCACGCTTATGTAAAACATCATGTACGCATAGGTAGATATCTACGTACATATTATCTTAGTGTACTTATGTTATGCATGTGTATGTCTAGGTATAAATATTGTTGATTGCATGGTGTAGTAATATGCATGTTATACCTTATTCATTGCATGTATATACATAGTGTAAATACAGTTCTTTGCATGGTTTTGGTGTGCTGGCTGATAGCATCTTGGCGTCAACATGAGTGGACGTTTATGATAAGTAAACGTCCATATCGATGGACGTCAATGGTATGTAGACGGACAGCTTTGTGGACGTCTATTTCCCTAATTTTCTGTGCACTGCAGAACGCAGAGAGCATGGATTGGGCTAGCTCCCTGATGGGGAGATGTCACCTACGTCTCTCCCATCACCTGTGCACCAAGCCCCTATGCTCAACTTATAAAACTACCTTCCCTAGTGACTATTAGAGCCCTCTTGGCTCTTGCAAAGTGAAACCCTAGCTGTGAGTGAGAGCATGAGAGAAAACCTGACTTTGGGAGCTCAGATCCGGTGATTGAAGGCATCTTCTGGGGATCTACCACGACAAGGAGGAAGTCCAAGCATAGGAGAAGACTTCCCCGACGCTAGACTGCGGCCTACAACCCCCTAGAACCCGGAGCAAAGGAGTTTTGGAGGCTTCTTGCACTGCCCAAGGTGAGCTTCTTTCGCCCTTTTGATCCATTTGGAGATTTTTCTAAAGGCAAGTAAACCGTAGATCTTAGCTTGTGCATGTCCCCTAAGTCCTAGGTATTTTTGTGGGTTTTAATTCGTGTCCTGGAACCCTACATTCCCCTTTCTTTCAAGCTTGGTCTGTGTTTTTACACAGACAGGAACTTGATGGCAAGATCCCTTGCTGTCAGATCTTGTGTTGACGGCATGCGATGTTGCCGTCACCTCTGTGAACGGCCAGCCCCTTGCCGTTTAGTTCTTAAGGACATAACAGTGAACTGTTCTTCCCTATATGATTAATTTCCGGACTTCTTCGCATGAGGATATAGTGTAAATTTTATATGTTATGTAAATTAGCTAATAGAATGTGTTGTGAGATTTTATTAGTATGAATTGTTAGAATTATGTTAAATACATGTTTGATATGCTCCTTAATGTGGTAGCTTCCTGATTACCTGATCTATGTTGTATTTGAGTGCCACATAATTTGTGGAGGATGTCTACACCTCAGTCCATGTCTTGAGAATTTGGGAACTTTCCCATGACCATGCAATATACTGTAATTTCTCTGTTTAAAATAGAGAATACATGTAGGTTATGTTAAAAATCTCAGAAAATTGTATGACGCAAGATAATTTCGGGGAAACTTTATATGGTAATCTGAATGCTAGACACAGGTTTGTGAACTGTTAATTTGATCCTAGCATTTTGGTCCATGTTAAACTGATTTATGAATAGCATGTAAATGAGTGTTTTATTTTCTATAAATCCTGCATAGCTCAGAAAATATGATAATTTTGCATGTATGATCTGAAACCTTCAACAAGTCTGTGGTTAAATTCTCATATGATTTGGGGAACAGAAAGTAATATTCATGTAAATTTCACATGAAAATAGGAATTAAAGTGTGTCCATCGAGATGATTTACTTGCTGATTGATCTCAGTATGATTGGGATAATTTTTCTGAGTGTTTAAATCATGTTAACATAGTATCATGTTAGGGTTAACTGAGACATGTGGAATTTATGGATGTAACATATAAAATGATTCAACAGAATACGTAAAACATGTGAATAATGTGTGAAAATGCGATAAAGTGAATGTAATGTGTATAATTGGGCCGAAAATGACACGGCTACCCTAGAGGCTTCGAGAGCTGTACATAGAAAAGTCCCTATGGAAAGCTCTAGTGTGAAAAGTTCGTCCTAAAGGCATTAGGGAAATCCTGGAGGTGGACAAGTACCACTGGATAGGGTGGAGAGGGCTTCTCCCGGTCTACCCCAGTACCAAGATTCACCACTATATTGCCTAGGTGGTGGGTATGTGATTATGAGTTGTGTTATGTGTTATGTGTTATGAGATGTGATGAGTTATGTTATGCGGTGAGTTATGAGAATGAGATATTTGTTAGTGTCCTCTACTAGTAGTAAGGACTATGTGTCATGGCAATTGTTTAAGCAATGAAATATGAATAAAGTGTGAAATGAGGATATGTGAATGTGCACATGGTGAGTGCAAATGATATGATATGTGATAGGTGAAAACAAAAGTAAATGATATGATAATTATGTGAATGAGATGTGAGGGAGAGTTAATGCAAAGAGAGTGTGCTTGCATGTGAAAACTAGTTTATTAGCATGCTATGTTTTATGTTTTCCATATGTTAATATCTCAATTGAAATGCCATGCTTAGTATCATATCATGTAGACTTGTCGAAGGGAAAAGATAATATGTGAATAATATATATCCATGTAATTGAATGTAATGCATATAAGAACAGCAAGTAAAGTGTGATTATGAACATGGTAAATGCATGAATAATATTGGATTCCATGCTAGTTGAAATGCACAATCAGTATAAAGTTTCATACTTAAGTGCTTATTGTTGCTAAATGGTTTTCCATGTTTTAACCTTCAATTCATGCTATAAAATGTGAAGCTATGTGCATGTGGTTCTATTATGTTAAAATAGCAAGTAAATTGTACAATTAAATACGAAAAGTGCATGTGAAAAGAAGTAGTCATCATGCTAGCTTGTTCTTTTCCCTATGCTCAATTTTATGCTTTAGTGGTAGAGATATCTATGGAATGAAATAATGTGTGGACGAACCATGCTACATGTTAGGTGTATGAATATGTACATATGTATAATGTAATGCTCATGATTTAGAATAGAAATATGATAGACTAAAGCATGCTCATTTGAATAAAATATGTGTTGCTAGTTAGGAGTAAGGACCATGTGTACCCTTGTGATTTGATGATAGTGTGCATCTCCTTAATGTTAATGGCTTAGTGCGAGTGTGACATGTTTAAGTTTAAGTCTTTGGTTTGCTTGCTGAGTCTTTGGACTCACTCTTGCTTTGGCATACAGGTTGACAGGTATCGTGTACTAGAAGGAAGCTTAGTGAGGATCGCCATTTAGAAAACTATTTTGTGGAGCTGCTACTAGTTGTACTTTTTTTTTTCTCATAGTATGAAAAGAATATTATATGGACAATATTTGGACAATATAGTTTTTTATCTTGTATTAATGTGGAAATTGTCTTTCTATTTCGCTATTTAGATGGTGGAATGTGTGTTGGTGATGGATTAAAAGTGAGTTATTTATTTTATTCCGCTGTACTCTAGTGCTATCCAGGTACATATCAACCTATCGACTAGTGTTGGGTACATGTCCCACTGTGACGACGCCCTTTATACCGATGGGGATTGGTATAATCGTATCGTTATGAAGAGGGTCATTACAGATATTGGTATCAGAGACCAAGGTTGAGACTGTACATGGATAGACCATCACCGTCACAATATTGCAAAGTCTTCATAGGGAATTGTCCATATATGTAGAATTTACTAATAATAGATGGAAGATAGTAAGGAGAATAGTTAGAATATAGTAACCTAGGTTCTAACTGGGTTACTTATTTTGCAGACCATGACTGGACGTGGTAGAACGTAGTGCTCAGTCTAGGAGGTATGAGCAGAACCGCAAGTTGAAGAATTTTGTGAAAGGGCTTAAACCTCAGTGAGAGCTAAGCTTCTGGAGCTTGATTCTCATACCTTGGAAGAAATTCTAGGTGTGGCAACCAAGCAAGGAAGTAGAGCGGGACCTCTCCAAGAGAGGGAGGCAACTCCAAAGGAGGATGTGACCAAGCCATTCCAAAGCAACAGATAAGAAGAAGGAGAAACTCGTGGAAAGTCAGCAATCGACTATGACCTCAATTAGCGACAAACACGAGTGCATCCAGTGCGGGAAGCGTCATGGCGGGAACGCATGTTGGAGAAAGGAAGGAAGGTGTCTTAAATGCGGCAGCAAGGAGCATCGGCTTAAGGAGTGTCCGAATCTGAAGACAAAGTTCGCTCCACGAGGTGCTTCATCGACGGCAATAAAGGAGCAAGGAGTAGCTGGTGATGACCTCGGCGACGTCACCACAGGTACTCGATGCGATCTTCGAGGACGAAGATCTTTTTCAATAGGGGGAGAGTGTGATGCCCTGAATTTTTATTCACTCATAATTGTGCATGTGCATTTGATTGTTGCAAGTATGGTAGGTGTATTTAGTAGTGTGTATATTGTAATTCTATATTTCTCATGAATAACATGCATGTATTTTTATGATATTTAGGTGAGAATAGGCAATTAGCTAAATTGTGCATATTGTGTATATTAAGAATCCCATGCATATAGTACTTAAGTAATCTTGTGCAAGTTTAATCTAATTACCGGTGTGCATGTTGTATCTATCTATTTCATGCATAATGTACATAAGTATGTTACACCAGTGTGTGTGTATACTATATATATGTCAAATCAAGTGTGTGCATGCAAGAACTATTTTGTGGAATAGATTATTCCTAGCTAACTTAATTCATATTGCCTCCTAATGATTGTGAAGCCCTCGCAATTCTTGTCATTTTATTTTGCCGTGGTTGAGTCACACTTATGTAAAACATCATGTACGCATAGGTAGATATCTACGTACATATTATCTTAGTACTTATGTATGCATGTGTATGTCTAGGTATAAATATTGTTGATTGCATGGTGTAGTAATATGCATGTTATACCTTATACATTTTATGTATATACAGAGTGTAAATACAGTTCTTTGCATGGTTTTGGTGTGCTGGCCGATAGCATCTTGGCGTCAACATGAGTGGACGTTTATGATAAGTAAACATCCATATCGATGGACGTCAATGGTATGTAGATGGCCAGCTTTGTGGACGTCTATTTCCCTAATTTTTTGTGCACTTCAAAACGCAGAGAGCATGGATTGGGATAGCTCCCTGATTGGGGAGATGTCACCTACGTCTCTCCCATCACCTGTGCGCCAAGCCCCTATGCTCAACTTATAAAACTACCTTCCCTAGTGACTAGAAGAGCCTCTTGGCTCTTGCAAAGTGAAACCCTAGCTGTGAGTGGGAGTAGGAGAGAAAACCTGATTTTGGGAGCTCAGATCTGGTGATTGAAGGCATCTTCTGGGGATCTACCACGACAAGGAGGAAGTCCAAGCATAGGAGAAGACTTCCCCGGCTCTGGACTGCGGCCTACAACCCCCTAGAACCGGAGCAAAGGAGTTTTGGAGGCTTCTTGGCACTGCCCAAGGAGAGCTTCTTTCGCCATTTTGATCCGTTGGAGATTTTTCTAAAGGCAAGTAAACCCTAGATCTTAAGCTTGTGCATGTCCCCTAAGTCCTAGGTATTTTTGTGGGTTTTAATTCGTGTCCTGGAGCCCTACATTTCCCTTTCTTTCAAGCTCGGTCTGTGTTTTTACACAGATAGGAACTTGACGGCAAGATCCCTTGCCGTCAAGATCTTGTGTTGACGGCATGCGATGTTGCCGTCAACCTCTGTGAACGGCCAGCCCCTTGCCGTTTAGTTCTTAAGGACAGAACAGTGAACTGTTCTTCCCTATATGATTAATTTCCGGACTTCTTCGCATGAGGATATAGTGCAAATTTTATATGTTATGTAAATTAGCTAATAGAATGTGTTGTGAGATTTTTATGTTTTTCTATAATTAGTATGAATTGTTAGAATTATGTTAAATACATGTTTGATATGCTCTTAATGTGGTAGCTTCCTGATTACCTGATCTATGTTGTATTTGAGTGCCACGTAATTTGTGGAGGATGTGTCCTCACCTCAGTCCATGTCTTGAGAATTTGGGAACTTTCCCATGACCATGCAATATACTGTAATTTCTGTATTGAAAATAGAGAATACATGTAGGTTATGTTAAAAATCTCAGAAAATTGTATGACGCAGATAATTTCGGGGAAAATTTATATGGTAATATGAATGCTAGACACAGGTTTGTGAACTGTTAAATTCGATCCTAGCATTTTGAGTCCATGTTAAACTGATTTATGAATAGCATGTAAATGAGTGTTTTATTTTCTATAAATTCTGCATAGCTCAGAAAAATATGAAAATTCTGCATGTATGATCTGAAACCTTCAACAAGTCTGTGGTTAAATTCTCATATGATTTGGGGAACAGAAAGTAATATTCATGTAAATTTCACATGAAAAAAGGAATTAAAGTGTGTCCATCGAGATGATTTACTTGCTGATTGATCTCAATAGATTGGGATAATTTTTCTGAGTGTTTAAATCCTGTTAACAGTAGTATCATGTTAGGGTTAACTGAGACATGTGAAATTTATGGATGTAACATATAAAATGATTCAACAGAATAAGTAAAACATGTGAATAATGTGTGAAAATGCGATAAAGTGAATGTAATGTGTAATAATTAGGTCGAAATGACACGGCTACCCTAGAGGCTTCGAGAGCTGTACATAGAAAAGTCCCTATGGAATGCTCTATGTGTGAAAAGTTCGTCCTAAAGGCATTAGGGAAATCCTGGAGGTGGACAAGTACCACTGGATAGGGTGGAGAGGGCTTCTCCCGGTCTGCGCAGTACCAAGATTCACCACTGTATTGCCTAGGTGGTGGGTATGTGATTATGAGTTGTGTTATGTGTTATGTGTTATGAGATGTGATGAGTTGTGTTATGCGGTGAGTTATGAGAATGAGATATTTGTTAGTGTCCTCTACTGGTAGTTAGGACTATGTGTCATGGCAATTTGTTTAAGCAATGAAATATGAATAAGTGTGAATGATATGTAAATGTGGCACATGGTGAGTGCAAATGATATGATATGTGATAGGCGAAAACAAGAGTAAATGATATGATAATTATGTGAAATGAGATGTGAGGGAGAGTTAATGCAAATGACAGTGTGCTTGCATGTGAAAACTAGTTTATTAGCATGCTATTATGTTATGTTTCCATAGGTTAATATCTCATTGAAATGCCATGCTTAGTATCATATCATGTAGACTTGTCGAAGGGATAAGATAATATTGAATAAATTATAGATCCATGTAATGAATGTAATGCATATAGAACAGAAGTAAAGTGTGATTATGAACATGGTAAATGCATGAATAATATTTGGATTCCATGCTAGTTGAAATGCTCAATTAGTATAAAGTTTCATACTTAAGTGCTTATTATTGCTAATGGGTTTTACCATGTTTTAACCTTCATTCATGCTATAAAATGTGAAGCTATGTCCATGTGGTTTTATTATGTTAAAACAGCAAGTAAATTGTACAATTAAATACGAAAAGTGCATGTGAAAAGAAAGTAGTCATCATGCTAGCTTGTTCTTTTCCTTATGCTCAATTTTATGCTTTAGTGGTAGAGATATCTATGAATGAAATAATGTGTGGACGAACCATGCTACATGTTAGGTGTATGAAATAGTACATGTGTATAATGTAATGCTCATGATTTAGAATAGAAATATGATAGACTAAAGCAGCTCATGTGAATAAAATATGTGTTGCTAGTTAGGAGTAAGGACCATGTGTACCCTTGTGATTTGATGATAGTGTGCATCTCCTTAATGTTAATGGCTTAGTGCTAGTGTGACATGTTTAAGTTTAAGTCTTTGGTTTGCTTGCTGAGTCTTTGGACTCACTCTTGCTTCGGCATACAGGTTGACAGGTATCGTGTACTAGAAGGAAGCTTAGTGAGGATCGCCATTTAGAAGACTGTTTTGTGGAGCTGCTACTAGTTGTACTTTTTCTTTTTCTCATAGTATGAAAAGAAATATTGTATGGACAATATTTGGCCAATGTAGTTCTTTTATCTTGTATTAATGTGGACATTGTCTTTCTATTTCGCTATTTAGATGGTGGAATGTGTGTTGGTGATGGATTAAAAGTTGAGTTATTTATTTTATTCCGCTGTACTCTAGTGCTATCCAGGTACATATCAACCTATCGACTAGTGTTGGGTACATGTCCCACTGTGACGACGCCCATTATACCGATGGGGATTGGTATAATCATACCGGTATGAAGAGGGTCGTTACAGTTTTCATCAAAAATCCTGTGAACGCGATGTAGGCCAGTAAGGGTCGCGACAAGGTCAGGGCAGATCGCGACAGGGCCTAAAAAGGGTCGCGACAGGGCTGCCAGGATAGAAGGCCAGAACGCGACGTAGGGTACTGTCACGTTCAGATCACGACAAGGAAAGCGTCGCGACAGGCTTGAGAATGCGACCTATCGGGCCGTCGCGTTCTCAAGTCCATGGCCTGAGTCTGACAGAGTTCAGCTCTGTCTTGGATTACAGTCCAGAAATATCAGATTTTGATCTAGGGTCGTTCAGAAAATCATAACTAATTGTATACACGATGAAAATTCATGGAACTAGTGGCAAATGAAACTAGACATGCGAGAGTACTTCCAGTAAATGAATTAGAATTAGAGAACCATGGTTTGAACATGGTTTGAGCATGAACAATATGAGTAACACAGAACATGAACAGAGAGCAAGATTTATTTAATTCGAGCAACATGCTTAACAAAAATTAGGGCTTTCAGGGGCAAAAGATCCCTAACAACATGAAGTGTCTACAGAAAAATTTTCGTAGAATGGGATCAAGTGTACATGGAGATATGATTCAAACATGATGACTCAGAGTTATCATGTTTGCAGAACTTCTAAAATCAAGAACAAAAGATTGGCTCGATGAAAAATTATGAAACAAGAGGGCTTTTGTCCTGGTGATTGGAACTACCTATAGATGGATTTGATTTAGTTTTGCTTGTGAGATGCCTACCTTTGACTCGATTTGTCTTATAGGGTTAAAATCTCCAAGAACGAGGAAGAAGCTCCAAGAACTCCTTCTCCCCACGAGATCCTCCTCCTTGGCCTCTTCTCCACGTCCAACAACCTTTGGCAACGAGCTAGGGTCGGCCAAGAGGTTTAAGAGGTGTATTTATGCATGTATGGGTTCCTATTCCTACTTCTATTCTAATTGCTCTTTAATTACGAGATTTCCTAACTCCAACCTTCCTTTCTTGCTTTCAACCTCTATTTAGGTTAGGATGGGATCTAATTCGTGCTAAATCATAAGGGGTAGGCTTAGGAATCCAATTCCAACTCTTATTGCCTCTTTTAATGCTTAAAGAGTCCTTTTCTATTTAGGAGATATTAAGACTCCGAATTTAGGGTATTTTCTTTTATTTACTATTTGTAAATTCATATTTTGACCAATAAGTTCTAGAGGATCCTTAGCAAGGCCCATTACTCTTTTCCATTAATGGGTTTTATGTAATGCTCTTTTCATTGAATATCCATTTAGCTGAGTTTTAAATTTATATTTAAATTTTATTTCTCAAAAATTCGGGTTGCTACATAAGTAATTACACATGTATTAATATATTGGTTTTCACATGAAATTATACTTTTATTATCTTTTACTCTTCCCTTTCATATCAATTCACACTCCTTCCATTTCCTTTACTCTTACATTCACATTTATTACTTTACACTATATTGACATTTAAACTCTTAAGTTGTCATGACACATAGTTCTAACTACCAAGTAGAGGAAAACAATCACTTTAGCACTTAGCGTTTATCACTTAGCACTTAGCATTCACTTTCACATATTGTCACCTAGGCAATGTGGTGGCAAATCTAGGTAACTGCGCAGAACCGGGAGAAGCCCTCTCTACCCTAACCAGCGTACTTGTCCACCTCCAGGATTTTATCCTAATGCCCTTAGGATTTATCTCATAACGTTGAGTCTTCCATAGGGACTTTTCTATGGTACAGCTCTCAAACCCCTATGGTAGCAGTGTCATACATGGCTAAATATTTCATTAATCACTTTATCATTCTTATCATCTTTTACTCATGCTCATACACATATTTTTCATCCCATTTCACATACACTTTACATAATATTCACATTTCCATTTATAAAAAATTCACCTTACTGTTAAACAGCGATAAATAACTAAGATAAGATATTACATGCTGCTAACTCTTAAATTATACAAAATTAACTCTAACATGCACAACATGGCTATTTTCACATTTAAAACCATAAAAATAATTATTGTCTTGAAAACTTATGAAATTTTTATCAGAGGTTAAGAACAGCAACCATAATATGTACTCAATTTTTTAGATTTTTATGAACAAAAAATATAATTATAACAGTTAAACCAAATCACAGGTGCATTTCTCACCAATTTCTCTAAAGCATAAATTCTAGTAAGATAGTCTAATATGCTAGTGTCAATGCGTATATACGATAAACATATCATTACAGAAAATTCACCAAACTCTAACTCATAACTGTCCTTTTTACACAGATTAAACATGGTTATTTTATTATCATAATTCAATTTCTAGAATTTTAATAATTAACATAATCATGAAAATTCATGAAAACCTCATGACATGACCTACTGATCACCCTTGACCCCACATAAAAGTTACAGCATGAACACATACCCAGAAATCATTAAATATATTAAAGAAGATCAAATAGCATTTTCATAACACTGAAGAACTTAACTACACAGTCCTGGCCGCCAACTGGGTTAACTGCACATCTCTTGCCGTCAACTGATGAACTTGACGACAGGGGATGTTGCCGTCAACTTCCAGACAGCAATCTGCACAGTCACACTCACATGTACGGGGAAATTGGAGGGTCCAGGACTCGAAAAAATCCGTAAAAATTCTAGGACCTAGGGGACATGTATAGGGATGATGTACATAGGTTACTTGCCTCTAATAAAATCCTAGAAGATCAAATCTTGTTGTTGAAGCCCTCCTCGGCCAAAGCAAGAGGGTGCTCAGAAACTCCTTTGATCTGGTTCTCCAGTCGTTGTAGGTCGTTCCTCGGGGTTGGGGATGCCTCCTTGATGGTTGGACTACGCTCCAGTCATTGTAGATCTCCTAGAAAATCCTCCCGTCGCCGGATCAGAGCTTGGGAAGTCCAGCTTTTCTCACAGAAAATACTAGGGTTTCCCAATGACCAAAAGGGCTTTGTGCGGCCAGAAAATAGGTTTTTATAAAGTTGGATAGGTTGGGCACAGACTGGGGTAGGTTACTGAAGGTTTAGGAAGGGTTTCCTAAATTGGAACCGGCCATAAAGCGAGCATTAACAAATCTGGAACCGTTACGCAAGAGGATATTGACGTCAACATCGGTTGTAGTCAACTGCACAGTTGACGTCATGGGGCTGGCCGCCAACAGGGGGTTGGCGTCTAGGGGGTGGCCGCTCACTGTGGGTTGGCGTCCAGGGATGTGGACGCCAACCACACTGGCGTCCAGGTCTTGGCCGCAAACTGCACAATACAGTCAAGACCCTGCCAAGCCCCAAAATAAATACGTAAATATATCTAAACAATTTAGTATATGTAAAAATAATTACATATATCCTTACCACATAAAATACATGCATTACATGATATTTAATTAAATACAACTTACACTAATCATGATTAAGGATAATATGCATCAATAACATGCATATATGCACATACACATTCACATTACATAGTCACATACATTGTGCAGGAATTTATAATGAAATGTGTTCATTATCAGTTGAGTTCTACCTGTACATTATCATTCAAGCACCTTACATATCATAATAATTTAACATGCTTAAAGTAGATAAATATCATTTAAACAAGATTATCTTTTATATATTCCTATACACACCAAGGTTACTTACAACATGCATAAAATAACTAAATGCAATAGGCACATCAATAATTAAATAATTGCATGCCCATTTAAATATGTATATTGCATGTACAGAAATAAACTCATAATTATTTACAAAATGTATGACAATAATTTCTTACTATGAGCACATATAATATGCATGAGGTTTATAGATTTATACATACTTTGATAGCTAATATGCATGCACACTTATATTTATATTCATACTCGTACGAAAATAGCTCTCATGCACTTACATGGCCTATAGCATTACTTACCTATCACATGCACAATATTACTTAACTATTTTATGCCTCAGATATCTTTTTTTTTTTTATACACATTAATATAAATTTAATTAATTGCCTAATCTTACCTAACTATCCTGTATACATGCATGAACTAATGAGGAGTATAGAAATGATAATATGCACAATTGAATACACACGCTACTCACGCGACAAGTAAAGACATATGCACCATATAAAAGAAAGAAAATTTCGGGGTATCACACTCTCCCCCCCTTCAAAAAGATCTTCGTCCTCGAAGATCGATTCAAGTACCTCTGGTGACATCATTGGTGCCATCTCCGGAAAAAGAATGAAATCCTCCTTCTCTTTGGCTGGTGCTTGAAGTTCTGCTGCTGGCTCCTTTGATGTCGATGCTGTAGCACTTCGGGGATCAAACTTCTTCAACCTCGGACATTCTTTAATCTGATGGTCCTTGCTTCCTCATTTGAGGCACCTTCCTTCCTTGCCCAACACTGATTCCCGCCATGGTGTTTATTGCAGTGCATACACATGGGTTTCTCGCTAGCTGTAGAGGTCGCAAACCTTGCCATGCTAAGAAGCTCGTCCAGAGTGCGGGGATCGCATTCCAATAGTCTCGCTCTCACTGCTGGTCTGAGTCTCATTATGAAGTTTCTCACCATGCATTTTTCTTCATGCTCCCTAGCCCTAGCCTCACGCTTTCCTTGACTCACCATTGCCTACAAATCCAATCTAGTTAAAGTCTAACTTATTAAACCCTATCTACCTTTCTTACTATCTTTCATTCATTATTATTACTTTCTACACATATTGACAAATTTTCTATAAGACTTTATAATATTGTGAGATGATGGTTTTTTCATGTATAGTCTCAACCTTGATGCTCTGATACCAATCTCTGTAACGACCCCCTTTATACCGGTACGATTATACCAATCCCCATCGGTACAAAGAGCATCGTCACAGTGAGATAGTAACCCAACACTAAATGATAAGGTTGATATGTCCATGAATAATAAAAGAGTACAGCGGAATTAAAAGAAATGTTATATTTCATTCCATCATCACCACACATTCCACAGTCTATATAGTAAAAGAAAGTACTAGAGTCCACATTATTACAACTTGAAGAGAACTACATTGTCCGTACATTGTCCATATGAATAACATTATTCAACTATAAATTTAAGCAACTACCAAAAATAAAATCTCCTCAAGTGCTATTCCTTGTATGCGGTATCAATCTTCACTATTCTCTCCTCAGCTACTGGATAACCTGTCACACCTGTACGCCGAAGCAAGTATGAGCCTTACAGGACTCAGCAAGTAATCTAAAACATCAAACTTATACATACACATTAAACTACCAACAATAATGAAACACATGCTATCATACTAATCACGTTAATTCACATAGCACAATCTTTTATGGTTAACACCTATGTTTCCCAAACACATTCTAGATTAACACATGCTCATATTAAGTCATAAAAATAACATACATCTACATAATTCTCTACACATTTTAATATTCTATGATACATGGTTCAAATCTTTATCATATCATTGCATAATTAATCAAATTTAAATACAAGGTTATGTACAAGATGATGAATACTTTAGCATAGTATTTGGTCAAATTCTCATGTATTCACGTCACTTTATCATACAACTACTTGTTGTTTTAATGTACAATTTATCACACACTCATAACACTTGCACATGTTTCTAGTAAACTACATAATATGATATAATCTTTCTATCATAGTTAAGCATAATCCAATTAATACATACATGACATGAACTATGCACTCTTAAACACCTCTCATGTAACATGATATATTAATCTAAACATTTTTCTTATTGTGTAACAGCTCTACCAATTAGAACATGCAATTATACATAAGTAGATAACGACCTAACATGATCTCTATTTATTTTTCACATGCACTTTCTCATTTATTTACACTTTCATTTGATGTTTTAATATGAATAATTCACCATGATATCCTTTATTAACATGGAATGAAGATTTAATCCACATTCAAATCGGATGGCAATCATCTATAAAAAGCATGAAACTAATACTAAAATGAGTAGCAATTCTATCATGGAACTTAGACAATTATTCGTGTGGTTTATCAAAAAAAATCTCATTTAGCTTGCTGTTTTGACATGAATTAAATTTAATTATATGATTTACACTTATTTTCATGCCATCTTATTCATTTGTCAATTCTACATACTCAATTGTCTACATTGCGTTTCTTTCATATTACATGCACATATTCACACACACCACCATATGGAGATGGTTAAACTATATCACATAATATAAACATGATATTACAATTATGATGGTGACACATGAATGACATAAGAGTAATTTACACATGTATTAATATATTGGTTTTCACATGAAATTAACTTTTAATCTTTTACTCTTCCCTTTCATATCAATTCACACTCCTTCCATTTCTTTACTCTTACATTCACATTATCACTTTACACTATATTCACATTTAAACTCTTAAGTTGCCATGACACATAGTCCTAACTACAAGTAGAGGAAAACAATCACTTTAGCATTAGCGTTTATCACTTAGCACTTAGTGAAGGGTTATGCGGAAATACACAATGCGGTAATCTAGAAGGGGGGTTGAATAGATTACGGCAATTTAAAACTATTGATGGCTTCTTTTCGATGCTATCGCGATCTTAAAGAAATTTGATTGGAATTCGATTAAGTATGAGACCGCTTGAGTTGATCTAAATGAGAACAGGGAATCAAACGTGTGTATGAACACCGTGCCTACCAATCATCTATCGCAAAACGCGAACAAACCACAGAACACGATGATTTAAGGTGGTTCGGAGTACACAACTCGTGTATCCTACATCCACCGTCCACACACACACGCAGAAACAACTGCTTATGAGCGAGTTTAACACTACAACTCAACCACACACACGTTGTCTGATGAAGCACGATCAGAACAACCACAAATACGTGAATCAAGCACAAGGGATGCTCGAAACACAACCACACACACACATGATGGAATGGAAATTATGAAATGGAGAAGAATTGGGAATTAGGGAACAAATCCGGTTGGAATTCTTCTCGTGGATCGTCAAAACGCTCTTCAAACTTCGATTGGATGTAGATTGATCGATGTAGAAGGTTGAATTGATGACGATCCGGCTTCAGCTCCGCATAGATGGTGATTCCACGACGATCTGGGCGGAAAGTTGAAGCAGAGCAGCAATTTGGGGCTTTTCCTCTTGGTCCCTTGGAGGCTCTTGGATGGGAGGCTGCTCTCTGCGAATTTGGCTCCAAAAGGATGCTTATATAGTGTTAGGTAAAGGTGGGGGTCGTGGAGGAAGGAAACCCCAAGTGGGGCCGGATTTGGAAACACAAAATCTCATGTTTCCGTCGTCTGTCGACAGGTGCACTTGCATCTGTCGACAGGCGCACTCAGGCTGAGAACTGGGTTTCAGGAAATTGAGTTTCTGAGTGTATCTGTCGACAGGCAGTTTGCATCTGTCGACAGATGCACTCAGGAATAGAAAACCTGAGCTCTGTCCTGGGTTGACTGCGTGTATCTGTCCACAGGTACATTTTATCTGTCGACAGATGCACTCAGAGATGCAAACCTGAGCTATGTCTTGGAATGACTGTGAATCTGTCGACAGATACACCTCATTGACAGATATTTGTGCTTTTTGCTCATTTCTTCAATGCCTCTTCAATGCTCCATGTTTCATGCTTGTGCACCTACATGCAAATACATTGTTAGTGATATACATTGTATGATTTAGCAATGTTTAACTCAATCACTTTCATGGTGTTTTTCATGTTAGTTAGCACATCAATTTTGCATTAATCAATGTTCAAGGATGTTAATGTGATCATCAAAAACATGATATATGGAAACCAACAATCTCCCCCTTTTTGATGATGACAAAAACATTCAATTGATGCATATATTGATGTTCTCCCCCTTTTTGACAACATGCAAAAGTCAAGTCATGCACATTTAGAGACAAATAAACATGAACTGAGTTTTCATTGATTGATCATTGAAATTTCACAGTACATTTGATAATCATTACATGACTCAATAAAAAGAAAGGGAAATAACATGAACAAGCAAAAGATGACAAGACAAGTGAGACTAATTCCCATCTAAGACTCTTAGTGACCTCTAATGACCCTGAGACCCTCTATCATCGTCACGTCCAGCAGAGGAGGGTGACGGGATCCATCTCTCTCGGAGTAGAGGTGGTCAAGACGGTCATCTAAAGTGTTGAGGCGAGCGTCCACTTGATCAAATCTTGACGTCATGTGAGCAAATCCTGAGATCATTTCTTGATGGATTTGTGCCAAGTAATCACGAATGGATTGTTGTGGAGGCACAGGTACATCATCAAACTCTTGAGCTTGGTCAGGCATTTGCTCATCCTGAGGGTCTTCATCACTGCCTTCATTTGCTTCATCATCTTCATTGTCTTCTTCACCAGTTGACACTTCAGCTCCTTGTGGTTCCTTTCCCTTGAGAGTCCTGGTGACTACACCATCCACAATCTTGTAGCCCATGCGGTTGGCGGCAGTGAGGTCAAAGGCACTTCGGGATTTTAGTGAGATGAGCTCACTTGGAGGGATAGGAATGCCAAGGAAAATAAGAAGAGAAGTGATGGGGCAAGCATATGGCATTGATCTTTTGGTGTTAGAGAAACACCGACGGATGAGGCTTATCATGAGTTCAGGAAGATTGATTTCTTGACACTTGAGGAAAAATATGATAGGGATTTATGGACCTCGGTGACTACTCTCGACTTCCATCCTTCGGGACGATCAAGGTAGTGAAGATGTGATGGATCATCCGGATCAAAGGAGGAAAGAGTTGGCGTTGAGACGAGCAATCTCCTTGGTAGTGTCATAGGTTCCAACGTCAGAAGCTCATAGTACTCAGAAGCAGAGGGAGTGTAGTTGAAGAGTTCGACTCCTGAGTTTGGAATTTCGAGGGCTGTGGAGAGAAGATTGGCGGTGAGGCGAAAACGAGTGCCTTTCACCGAAGAGTAGAGATCTCCCTGATCGGAAAGCCCTAGGTTGTTGTAGAACTCGGAGACGGCAGTTGGAGAGTACTGCAAGTGGGAGTACAAGAAGGATGTCCACCCTTGTGTGTCAAAATAGGGTAGGAGTGAGGGGAACATCGGTGCTAAGGACTCGAAATCCACATACCGGGATTGGACAATCTTCTTGAAGGTGTCGATGGGTCGGATTAGATGGAGACCTTGAGGAACGATGAGTTCCGGCAACCGATCCTCACGATGCTTGCTGCGGCGTTCGGAAGGACCCCTGGAGTTTTCTCCGGCGTCCGTCGGAGCGCGACGACGGCGAGCGAGAAGCTTCGATTTGGGTGCCATCGCAGGAAAAAGGATGAGAATGGTGTGAAGGGAGAGTGGAGGGATCCCAGACGAGGAGCAGGATCGTCGGAGACGGAGCCCTGAAGGGGAAAGATAGGGGGTTTGGAGAGGAGGAGGAGGAACAAGAGAGGAGGGGTGAGAATGGGTCGTGGGCGGCCTTAGAATGGATTTGAAGGTTTTAAAAGGAAGGCCCCACAAAAAGGAGGTGAACCGGCGCGAGGGTTTTCTGCAAAAACGGATCTGGGCCGTCGTCTGTCGACAGATGCCAGTCTATCTGTCGACAGATAACTCCTTTTTTGGTGAAAACTTGATTTTTGACAAAATTTTTCAAAGGGACAAGTGTTCATTTGTTGTTTTAAGGCAAAATGGGTGTATGTGCAAGACAAAAATTCATATCCATTAAGATGAAGACATGACACAAATCTAAAATGATTTTGAATTAAAACCGATAAGTTCTTTAATTAGATCATGAAGAACACATTTCACAATAGCCAGTGAAAATTAAATAACTCTTTTGATTAAGGCCGTTGAAGAAAAACATGCATCTTAATAGAGATGATAGTCAGATGACAATTGAATTAAATGGCCACAAGAACGTCTTACCGAAGAAACACATTGGACTTGACATAAAAATTTTCGGAGGCTTCACTCTATTTCTGGTATGATTTTAGAATCTTTAAACAACGAAGATGGAAAAGAGTGGCAATGAGGAGCACTTTCACTTTTTCATGTGAAGGTAGACATTTGTGATGCCAATACCCCCAGTTACTCAATGTGAGTGTCCGTCAAGCCATTGTATAGAGATAATGAAACAACCTTTTGACGCGAAGACCGACATTGGTGATGCCCATGTCCCCGGTTACTTAGTGATTTTCATCATTGCTCTACCTCCATCCCACAAATGAAAAACAAAGTTGTTGATTGAACCGAAGAAATAGGTAGCTTTTCTCCCTTTTTATTATTATTATTTTTGCTTTTTGTCAAGTACATGAGATTTCTTTAGGCAAGTTGTAATGTAGAACATTAAATTCAAGAGCTTTCTGATTTTTCAAATCATTTTAGATTCATGTTTAACGACAAGGGAGTTATTCAACAGATGTTTAAAAATCATTTGGTTTGCTCATTGTGTTCAAAATGATCTAAAAAGACCTCAATCAAGTGTTGCATCAAAACAAATTTAGACTTGGTTCACGACTTTGACATGAAGTGGATATGAAAAGGTATATTGCACACAACCAAACCATGGTTTACCTTTAAATCAAGTAAGGAACACTTTCTTGAAAAGTATGAAGAAGGAATTGAAAAATAAGGAAGAATGTGTGTATCTGTCGACAGATTCACACACTGAAGAATTGAAGTTTCTGCCAGAACAAGACTGAGTGTATCTGTCGACAGATGGAATGTGTCTGTCGACAGATATGAACAGATGGATTTTTCTGGTTTCAGATTGATTGCACATTGAGTTCAAGGAAGTGAGAATTCAACAAGTAGATATTGGAAGAGTTTCCTCAAGAAAAAACTCAACAATCCTTAACTACTCCCCCATAGTGTGTGCACGTGTTGACACAACATCTAAGCAAGGATTCACACAAGCATTTGATACAAGACAAACATGTTCATTGAAGGAAGGTCATACACAAGCACATGGTCACAGAAAAAACATTGTTTCATGGAGTTAACATGATAAAATGTAAGGAAACTAAAAATCCTATGTGAAGTACAGGCCTTTATATGGAATGGACTATTGATACTTGGCGGAGAATATTCTCACGCATGATGATAGTTTCCAAACAAGCCGAACTTGTTCTTCCACAGTTCACCATTTGATATACCACATAGTCATTCACACATAAAGAGCATGTACTCCAATATGGATAGCCAGTTTCATTGCATTTTACACAAACCCATTCTCTTCTTAAGGATGTGAATCTATCTTCAGACAAGGGTTGGTGTAAATATCAGCCAATGTTTTTCTGTGGGAATGAAAATAAGTTCCAAGGCTTTATTGGCAACTTCATCTCTCAAGAAATGATGACGGATTTCTATGTGTTTAGTCTGTGAGTGTTGGACAGGGTTTTTTGAAAGGTTGATAGCACTTGTGTTGTCACATAGGAGGTGTGCATCCAATTTGAACATTATAGTCAGCTAACTGACTTTTGATCCACAACACTTGAGCTGCACAACTTCCTGCAGCGACATATTCTGCCTCTGCAGTGGAGAGTGCAACCGAGTGTTGTTTCTTGGATGCCCACGAAACCATGCAACCGCCAAGGAATTGGCAATATCCACTAGTGCTTTTTCTATCAATTTTACATCCAGCATAGTCAGCATCAGAATATGAAATCAAATCAAAGCTACTGCCTGCTGGGTACCAAAAACCCAAATTGCATGTGCCTGAGAGATATCGGAAAATTCTCTTGACTGCAATTAAATGGCTTTCCTTTGGACTAGATTGATATCTAGCACAAAGGCAAACACTAATTGAATATCCGTCTACTTGCAGTAAGATAAAGGAGTGAGCCAATCATACCTCGGAAGTGCTTTGCATCTACCGGTTACCTTTCTCATCATTTTCCAATTTGATGCTTGTGCTCATTGGGGTGGAGGCCGGTTTAGCTTGCTCAAATTGAAATCGTTTGAGAAGCTCTTTGACATACTTTTCTTGATTTATGAAGAATCCGTCTTTATGTTGTTTCACCTGCAAACCAAGAAAGAATTGAAGCTCCCCCATTAGACTCATCTCAAATTCACTGTGCATGTGTTTAGAAAATTCTTCACACAGTGAAGGGTTAGTATAACCAAATATATATCGTCCACATAAACTTGAACAACAATTATGTGATTGCGAACCTTCTTAGTGAAGAGTGTTTGGTCTACTTTACCTCTTGAGTAGTTCTTGCTTACCAGAAATTGCTTAGTCTATCATACCAAGCTCGAGGTGCCTGTTTCAAACCATAAAGAGCTTTGTGCAATTTATACACATGGTTAGGCATTTCAGAATTTTCAAAACCTGTGGTTGAGAGACATAGACTTCTTCTTTGATATAGCCATTTAAGAAAGCAGTTTTAACATCCATTTGATAGAGTTTGAACTTATGGGAGCATGCATATGCCAATAAAATTCTGACTGCTTCTAACCTGGCTACAGGAGCAAAGGACTCTTCAAAGTCTACACCAAATTCTTGACTATATCCTTTTGCTACGAGTCTTGCTTTATTTTTGATCACTTTTCCTTCTTCATTAAGTTTATTCCTAACACCCATCTAGTTCCTATGATAGAGATTTCAGGGGTTTTAGGAACTAAACTCCATACATTATTTCTTTGAAATTGACCAAGTTCCTCATGCATAGCATCAATCCATGAGTTGTCTTTTAAGGCTTCTTCAACATTTTTGGGTTCCACTTGAGAAACAAAAGCAAAAAGATCATGTTCAATTATTTTTCTTACTTAGACCGTGTTTGAACAGAATCATTTAAACTACCTATCACATCATCAAGTGGGTGATCTTTGGAATACCTCACATTTGTGATTGTTGAAGGGTCGGGAGTATCTTGTCCTTGAGGAATTTGATCTTGTGAGTGTCGATCTTCAGGAGGTTCACTTTCTGGTGGATTCTCTTCAAGTGTTTCATCTGGTTTTCTGAATGCTATTTCATCATCTTCATCGTAGTCCCTGTGAAGATATCCACCTTTGGTCTTGGAATCTTCTTCAGATTTGTCTTTTGCTTTGACTTGAAGATCCTTAAGTGATGTTCCTTCATCCTCTTTT